>PVJX010028230.1:0-24069 GCA_004027295.1 Dolichotis patagonum | reverse complement strand
TTCTCCCGGCACCCCAAGTCAACCGCATGGTGCAGGTCCCGAGGCACCAGGGTCTCTCCCCTGCAGGCCCCTCAAAGTCCGCCATACTCACCTGCTATGATGAATTGATCATTACATTTCCAAAGTTCTGAAATGGCCATCAGACCACAGAAAGAATTCTCTTTAGGCTCCTGTTTGAAACCAGCGGCTACAGCAATCTGCTGGCCTTGCTTCAGGGCCATTCATACAATGTTTAATCACACAGTGAAGAGAAAGGCTTATAATAATAAAATGACTCAGTGGAACTCCTCCATATCACAATGAGAGAAGAGAGAAGAGAAAAATGAAAAAAAACTAAGGATAAAGTGAAAGATGCTGCTGAATGGTACTGGAGGTAAAAGGTAAATACATGGTCAAAACCAATACTGAATATGCCTCAAATTACACTGGTAAATTTCATTTGAATTCAAACTACAATGCACTTAAAAATTAAATACTAAGGAAAAAGAAAAGTGATCAGTTTTCTTAATCACTTCTTCAGATGCTCTAATGTTTCAGCATTGCTAGTAGTATTCATGTCTACTGAATATTATGTGTATGTGTTTGCACGTGTGTGCGGGCATGTGTGTGTGTGTGTGTGTGTGTGTGTGTAGTGGGGGGAAGTGGGAGTGGTTTAGGAAAACTAAAACTGATTTTCCCATCAGTTTGTTTCATTGACTCATACTATTGTTACATGAATAATTTCCAAACTGATCATTTTCTAAAGATTAAAACAAATGCACTTGCACTCTGAAAAGAAGCCTTCCAGATCACTGCAAGCCTATCTGTCTCTTAGCAAAATAAGAAAATTCCCACCTGCTTGTCCGTCCCACACTGAATCTTGGGGACTCACTCACAGCGGCCAGTTTGCTTCTGTTTATATGTTTTATATTAAGCAATAATCTAAGGCACCCTGAATGTACTTCCAAATCTCCTAGAATTTATCTTTTCTACTGCTTAAAAATTCTTAAAAAGACATATTTTTGAACTTTTGAAGAAAGATTAGAACCATTGTTCAAAATGATTCTAGTGCAAGATTCTTATTTTAAAGGTCACAATAATGTGTTCATTTTATAATCCCAACTTGCTTTAAGTACAGGCCAATTTAAAAAGGATCTTATGCTTTCCTCATTTCTCCTTTGTTTAAATGAAGTGTTTCTCATGTGAACTTTGTATAGTTTTAAGTTTTGGGAATGCCTAACCCTTGTTTCTTATTGGCACTTGTTTTGCTGAATGTCTATGTAGCTGTTTGACACTGAGAGAAAATACAAAACTAGAGTATCGCACTATACCTATACAAGATGTAAGCCTTGGAGGGAGCTGGGGGAAAGCTGTGAAGGACTCAGTAGTATTTATTTTATTGCAACTTCATCTGAGTCTATAATTATTTGAAAATTAAAAAACGAAGTGACCAACTGTCCAGGAATCTACAGGTTTTAACTCTGAAATTCCGCATCCTGGGCAACCTTAGCAAAGCAGGACTCTTGTTCACTCCACAAAATGAAATAGTCATTTTATCTAGTTTCAGTGATTTCACACCTAAAGTGATCATGATAAATTAGGAGAGGGGACACTCATGAGACAATAGAATGCATGATACATGTGTGACCATTTCAGTGTGTCTCACCTATGCTAAATACTGTCAACGTAACAGAAAATACCCCCGCCAGGGATTTAGCTCAGTGGCTTAAGCGCCTGCCAGGACCCTTCAGTTTCTTAGTTACCCAGGTAATGGTTCCTGTTCCAGTTGCAGTTGCTCCTGTCTCTCAGAAACAGCTGGTCACTGTGATGCACAGCTGGTCACCACCATGCGCATTGTAAAAACCAACCCCCAATTGACAAGCCATTCTGCCTCTGTATTTCCTGCTTGCTTATCTCCCTAGCCCACCCTAGATCAGGGCCTGATATTTTAGGAAAGATCCCAATCAGTACCCATTGATATAAATACATCTGTCTCCAAATCCTGGGTGTCATTTCCATGTTTCTGCTTGTCTTTGCATCAACGGGTCACTTCCTCCTTCCTGAGCTCAGATAACCTCAGAATCCTCCTCAACACAATACTATTGCAGATCACAACTGGCAATGACAGGAATTACTAATGGAAGTAAAACCCACTACCTGTTTTTATATTCTTCTATCTAACAAAGAGTTCTTTAGGCATTTTTACATCAATGTACAGCCTTAAAAAGAAAACATTGATTTCCAGGTTATACTCTACTCTTCACTGGTAAAATAAACTTACTTTTTATAGTTTCCAGGCCTAGTTTTTCTCTTTCTCTGCAAGCTCCTCTCAGTATTGACCAAAATTAATTTAGTCACTTACTGTCAATCTTAAAAATCATAGTGTTTTTGTAAACATCTCTTAAACTGCAAACTAGTCCTGTGAGATATATGCATGCAACAGTAAGTTATTTTTTTAGCAAAAAAAATCATGCTAGAATTTCACACAACATGGTTTATAAAAACAATTTAACCAAGTAAGTGTTCCCAATGTCTGTGTACTCTTAAGGATAGTTGAATCATGCTGAGCTGTGTTCAAAGTCTGGCCAGTCCCATTTCTTATATTCTTGAGAACTCACATGCAATATCACTCTCTTGAGAACTGTTTCTTCATCTATAAAATGATCACAGTAGTCTCTGCACTACTGAGATATTTTGATGCTCAAGGAGACAATGTACATGAAGTACAACATAAAATAAGTAGCAGTAACCAGATAGCACCACTGGTGGGCCGCAGGGAGGAGAACAGCTAGCCAGCCCCTTCCTGTGAGTCCACGCCATTCATGGGCTGTGGGGAGAAGAATAAGAAGCCAGCCACTTTCTGTGAGTTGGTGCCATTCTTGGGCCATGGGGAGAAGAACAAGAAGCCAGCTACTTCCTGTGAGTCTGCACCATCCACAGGCCATGGGGAGGGAAGCCAGATGCAAGTCCCTTCTGGTGGGCATGCTGGGAGATGAGAAGAGCCAAGGTATCCCCTGCCACCTGTAAGCTACCAGCTGATTTGGAGAAACACAGGCTGAGAAGATAGCTATTGCAGAAAAATACAACTTAGTACTTGCAATGTTTAGTGTTTCTTTGATTTTGCAGGCCTAAAGCCAGTAGTTTGATCATTTATTTAGAGGATAGCAATATAGCATTTATGCAGGATCTCCTTCTAGAAGTGGTAGCCATTGTTAATTCCTTATTATCTTTCTTTAAAGTCTTGTATCATTTTCTTTCTTTCTTTCTTTCTTTCTTTCTTTCTTTCTTTCTTGGTTTGCTTTTATTCTGTTTTGTCTTGTTTGATTTTATTGTATCTGATGGCATGGGCAACTATTTCAAAGATAACAAGATGTATTATGGTAGACAATTTAGATTTACTATTATCTTGTTTTGAGGTCCTGTATTGCAGTCATTGTTTCATATTTATTGGTTCTATTCTGTTCTGTTTTATTTGATTTTACTATATCCAATGCTATGGGAAGCTATTTTGAAGACAAGAGGCATTATGGTAGCCATTGTTGATTTTTTTATTGTCTTGTTTTGAAATCCTGTATCACTTACACTATTCTGTTATGAAATCCTATATCACTTATACTATTTTGCTTTGATTAGCTTCATTCTGTTTTATTTTGCTTGGTTTTACTCTTTTTAAAATAAAAAAGTAGTAGTATTCATTTATTTTGTAATATTATTATTACTTTCTTTGACTTTCAATAATAAAATCAAAATCTTTTTTTTTTAACCAGGAATTAAACTCACAACCTCACACTTACCAGGCAGGCACTTATGCCACTGAGCTAAATCCCCATCCCATAAAATCAAAAATCAAAATCTTATATTACTAGGCAAACAGAAATTATTTAGGAATTTTAATTTCTTCCTTATCACAATTACATATTCATCTAAAATTAGTTCTAATATACTACACAAATGTAAATCATTATATGCCAATGAACATTTTAAAATCTCTGATCAACATCACTTAAAACATTGGTACTTCAGACCAGGCATGTAGTCACAGCACTCAGGAGGCTGAGGCAGAAAGATCACTGCAAATTCAAGACCAGATTGAACTATATAATGAGATCATGTCTAAAAAAAAAAAAAGCAAAAGAAAGAAAGCATAGCTATTTAGCATCTCATCACTCTTGAGAAAATGCATACCAGTTGTCATACTTGGACCAACTTAGAATTCAAATGCTAAATAAAAGTTTATCAAATTTCTTATTCTAAACTATCAAAGTTTAAAAAATCCAGTATCTCACCTGCTTGGGTGATAACATTTACTTTCAACTTTTAAATTTTTATACTAAATTGGCAGGAGTAAAGTTTTTAAAGAAATAGGACACTAAAGAATTGGAATTTTTCCCTCCTCATTTTTCAAACATACTTAGTATAAAGGAGATTTTTCAATAAGAGCTGCTATTAACGATCTAAAGGACAAACAGTGTATGGAAAATGTATCAGTTAAATTCACATGTTTGATAAATGGTATAATTTACAAGTTGCTTAGTTTGTTAAGTTATAAAATAGTAATATGATGGAGTGCATATTACAGATAATGTATTAGTTGAGCCTGGTTTCCTTGGAGCTTATAGAGAATTTTAATTTCATAAATATACATACATATTTTTTTAACTGAGTTTAGCTCCCCAGTAGGCTACATGGCCTAATTACAAATCTTAAAATGTGAACTATAGAGAGATTCTAAAAATAAGAGTCAGCCACAAGCCCTTATTATTAATTTAAATATGATCTGAATAACATATACAAAAGGACAATTTACAGAGGGGCTAAGACTCTGATTTTGTAGGCAGCATTCAAGTTCCCCTCTGACTTGCCCTCTGTTGGAAAGATTAAAAGTAAGGCCTGAAATTAACATAGCATCCAGTTTCACAGTGTCCAGTCATTCTCTATGTTTGATACTCCGTGCAGCTGTTGCTGTGGCTCTTGAGATGTTAGACTCACTAATAAGTTATTTTCCAGTCCTTTAGCAAGAATGAAGCTATACGAGAAATGGCTTGTCTTGATGTGTTCCAGCTGGAAGTAAATAGGTTCTCCCATCGAAAAGCAGGTCATTGCCTGGAGGTTTCCAAGTTTTGCCTAACTGAGCACTGTATTAAGAGTTAGTTAGGATCCCACTGGCTTTACATGATTAAGGAAATAGAGGGACATAGTGACTCAACCCTAGGAAGAGGCTAAGAACTGTTAATTTCAATCCCAGATTTCCTTGCTAACACATTTTACAACCTTGAAAACACCACTTAGCTTTTGGCTGCACTTCCACAACGATAACCCTAATTATTTAATATTTATTGAATATTCAGAAAAGTTCTGTTCCTGTAGAGAATATAAAGCAAAAACAACTGGCTCTGTTAATGCAACGTTTATTTTATAAGGACCCAGTTAGCAGTATTTCACAACCTACCATTCTATACTGGACTAGACCAGAAAAAGATGGTTCAATATGTACAGACTATTCATTAGCATTGTTTTCACTGCATGAAAGAGAGGATAGAGTTGACTTACCTTTTTGACTCAGGACACAGTTCCAAAAAGATCTTGGTTTCAGAAAAAAAGGTGAAAGGCTTTCATTCTGTTAACTAAAATCTACACTATGGAGAAGGACAAAGAAAACAGCCAAAATATAGGGGCACTTGCGGTTGTTTTTTTCTTCAAATTTGATTGAGTTAAGATTCGATGTTCATTTAGTTTTGTCAAAGACAAGTTTATGATGAAGCTAAGAAAAGTGCCGGCAGTGAGGAAAACACAAAAACTTCTCTGCAGAGCCAGCCTCGTGTTTGAATGTGTGCTCCATTTCTTTCACTCTTGTCACCAGCACATTTATCCTGATGTAAACAGCTATGTTTGCATAGACAGCACCAGAGTTCCTAAGAATTATTTGGATCAACAGCCGTGAATAGCCCCTGACATTTGCAATATTCAATGTCATGACTTGGTTCTACAGCTTATTCATGGATGGATATGACTGAAATTTTTTTCTCTGCAGCAAGGAATTGTTTTCAACAGCAAATCGCATACATCAGGGCCTTTAAAATGCTTAAAGTACGGAGTGAAATTTGGGGATTTTTTAAATTGTTTTGATTTCTTTGTGTTTTGCATGTATTTGTTTTAAAACAAGTTTCTATGATTATCCTAGCATTGGAAGCCACAGTGAAACATATTATTCAAAGATCCAAATTGGAAATCATTTAACCTGCTAGGAAGAATCATCTTCATGTATTTTTGGAGTCAATATGTAAACATCCCCAGCATACTACAATGGGCAGGAAGATATTTTCCACTCTTTTTCTGTACATGCTTCACATTTTTATAAGAAATCTTTGTAAAGATTAAAGCAAATATAGGCAGGAAACAAAATATGTAAAGCCATCTAACTCCTTTTTGTTTACAAAATTATATCTTTGAAAAATCTATCAATTTAGTCCCAATTACTTAAAACCATATGATTATTTATGCAAGAGCTATACTAAAGTTTAGTGTCATGTGTGAAAAAGTAACAGTAATAACATTGCAATGTTAATAATTTGATCATCGCATTAGAAAACAGAAAACTCCATATATTTACTAAGAGCCCAAATTTTTACCAAACATCATTTAATGTTTTCATGATATTCTGTGTGAGCACTGTAAAAATAATGCATCTTTGTGCTATGCTTTAATAGAGTGATAACCTTGTAAGTATTAGCTATGGAGGTCATTTGCCCCTGCACTAAATGGCCTCAGAGTGCTCCATAATGGAAGATTCTACAGACTCGGCCTCCTTTGCCTTTCACTTGGAGCTGTCATTCTTCAGTATTTGGAATCTCACAGACTTATCTCTTAACTATTTTTGCTTCTAATGCAGAGGTGGGAAAATAAACTCGTTAAAGTTTGGGGCTCCCTGCTGGCTTTATTTCCACAGGAAGAAGACTTACCAGATAGAAGGCTGGATTATGAAATGACAGAAAAACAAAACAGTAAACAATTAGGCAAGAATGCAAATTATATTTTCTGCTGGAAATGCTGGCCTTTAGTACTTAGCCACTAGTACCTAGTCAATGTTTGTTTAAATTTTCTTCTCTGTAATGGTAGTACTATAATCTTGTCTTTGCCAGACTTCATTCTTCTTCTTGTCCTTCTCCTCCTCTTCCTCCTCTTTCTTCTTCTCCTCTTCCTCCTCTTCTTCCTTTTCCTCCTCCTTCTTCTGTAGTACTTTTTAAGTTCACCAATGTGATTTTAAGTCATAATCCTATACATTTAAAGTTCTGCCCACCTTTCTACGGACATGTGGCAGCCCTGTGGGTCTGCTTTTCTATTTTAGTCATCAGGTCCATCATGAAATTTGTGACAGTTACAGTGAGTTCAAGCCTAGCTCATTTTGAATACTAGTTATGACTTGTAGCTATAGCTTCTAATGTAAAAGCAGATCCTTTGTAAAACTCATTAGGGAAAATTTCATGACTTATCTATAAAATCCTGACATGACTGAGAATTCAATTCTTAGCCTCTCATTTAGTCCAGTGAGTCAAGACAGGCTGTCCCTGACAAACATTACCACCACCTCAGCATACAGTATAACGCAGCCAAGGAAATTCCAAGCTACTATTCATCAACCATGTGAGAGAAATACTTTATGACCTTTAAAGTGGGCGTTTGTCCATTAATACAGCTCTCTGACAATCCTCAACATATTTACTCATGGTGGATTTGACTCTTGGCTCAATGAGATCTAAAGGAAGTTGAGTAAAAACACAGAAGAGCAATTTTGAACATTTATTTCTGTGGGAGCCTAGAGAATTTGCTTAGGAATCCAAATCCTCTAGCCTAAAGTACTCAAACTGTCACTAATACACATAGCAAGTTCATAGACTAGCAAAGACCACATAGACTTCTTGATTTCTCCCTAGGGGAATCAAACCTGTTTGTCCTACAGCTGAGCATAGATATATTTTAACAGCAGCACTATTCTTTAAAATTAGTGTCTGCTTCATGACTAATTTTACAGGATTATGTGAGACCATTAAATCAATATTCTTCTTTGCAGCATTTGGTACATGCTTCACTTTCAAAAGTTAAGGTTCATTCAAAACACATTAATTTTTCTCCTGCAGAACAGCCAGCCAGTTAGGAAGAACTGTTAGAATTACTGTCATATGATTATATTTTATAATGTGCTTTCACATCATGCAAAGGCAGAAGTGGGGAAATGAGCCCAAAGCTTTGCATCTCCATGAAACATAAAGACACCTAACTGAAGAGGTTATAACCAGAGGCCAGGGCTGCTCCAGAGGGCTTAGATCAGAGCCCATCCTTCAGTAGACTACTAAGTCAGCTCTGTCCTCAGCTGGGGTCAGTGTGTGCCAGAGGTCAAACCGAAAACTGAAAAATGGAATAATTATCTACTCTGTCGCTGACTCCACATCGTGAAATGTCCTCCCAAATTATCCCTGGGTGATCAGAAACAATTTCTAGCTGCTCCCAGTGATTCTGTGCTGAATGCCTTCCCTGTCCAGCTAACTCCTCCCAAAAGCCAGACAGGCCAGAGAGGGAAGCTCAGCTCCATCTCCCTTGTGTCCTATCCGTTGCCCTCTGTAGAGTGGGAAATCTTTCTTTCAACTCCATCTAACACCTACTCCCCCTCTCCTGCCCCTTTTATCCCAAGCAATGTAATTTGAGTTAAAATACAAACAGTGTTATCCTTTTTTGCACCTATAGCATTAAAAAAAGAAAAGAAAAGAAAAACACCAAAGATGGAAACAATGGCTCATGTAAACTTTGGAGATTAATACATCTTCTGGTCCCTGCTGTCAGATTTATTTCTTCTTTGTAGCTAAATCAGGTTATTATGCTACAAATCTTTTTTCTGCATGAAAGATTTAAATCTCCACAGAATTTGGAGACTGGGGAGGGGAGAACAGGTATAATAAACCATACCGAGTAATTGACTGTAGTTTCATCAAGATGTTTGTATAGAGGTTACTATCAAATTCCAATAAACTTTTCCTGACCCTTTTCACTTTCCAAAGTCCCTGAGAGTCCCTGCAACAGACTACATTGTCCCAGTTCTCAGACTCTGCTCAATTATAAACTCTCTCTATATCTAAGACATCATATTTCCAAACAATCAGAGAAATTAAAAGATCTTTTGGGTTTCTGTGTGATAATCATAGTAATTTTTTAAAGTTCCTATAGCTCAAGCATTTGTCCTTGATGTGTTCTAAATTATTTCTTCAGAATTAAAAGAAGAAACATGCATAATAGATGGTTTAACAATTCCATTCAGCTGCTTTAAAATCAAAACTAAAGAATGGCGGTGGCAGCAAAAGTCTAAAAAGGCATTAAGTCATCAAAATCGCCATTCAGAGAAACAGCTTTGGAATAGATGTCTCTCCCGTCATTTTTATCCAAAGAACCAGGGTGGGGACATTGAATATATTAATGAAGATAATGAAGCACCAGGCTTAAGTCAGGGCTGCTTTTATAGAGATATTATTTAGGCAGACTGGATAAATTGCCCTGCAGCGTGGGTTGGCAGTCTTTGCTTCCCATAGCAACCTTTTGCTTTCTGTTTATTTCAGGAAGCTAAAAGATGATGACGATTTAAGTCTTGAGCCCTGCATCTGAACACTTCTATTGTACCTAAACAAAACAGCAGAGGGAACATTTATATGTTGGCCTGGTGGGCTGAATGGAACCCACTTTTGTTCTGGATACGCAGTGCAGATCCAGGTTTTGGCAGAGCTTTCTCTTGCCTAGTTTCCAGGAGGCAGTGTTCATTGGGATTCCATGTGAATGACACCCCTGGGGAAGAACAAGATAGTGGCCCTGGGCTTGAGACCTTTTGAAAATGTCTATTTGCCACATGTTTAATCATGTTTCCTCCCTGACACCTAGAAGCATTCCATTTTCAGTCATTTCAAGGAGGAAAGGTAGACCCCCCATCAAAGAGCACAAGGAAATATCCTAGGGTCAAAGTACTTCTGACAAAGGACCTAGGAAAGCTGTTGGGATCCTGGCATAAACAGTTAAAATTCTGACGGAAAGAAAGGCTAGAAACTGGGGTTGACCCTGTCTACAACCTCAAGGTCCATCTGACAAAATTATCTCTGACCTGGTCCCATCATCTTGTCTCATATTGCTCCCTCCAAAGACCTCTTCTCTGCTAACTGTGTCTCCTTCAGAAGGTCCCTATTTAAATGCTAATGTTTTGCTCACCCTGTATCAGTCATTAGTTTATCACATTAGCCTCAGTCACCCTGGAAAAATGAACTTGGTTGGGTAAACACTAATAAAAGCTACAGTGAAAGGGGTGCTCCACACCATGTGCGGGGAGTAGAGATGAGAGTGGTGGTGATTAGAGTGCCCTGGTGTCAGCAGCCAGAGTAACTGGAAATAAACTAAGTGGCCTTATCAGAGTGGGATACACATATACTTCCCCAAAGAAGTTAGAGGATACTTTCAACAAGCCTTGTCTTCATCGCAGCTTTGTCTATGAGTTGCCCTAATTGAGTTTAAGCAAACTCCAGTAAACAAGACAGAAAATGTTAACCCCATTCTAACAAAAAAGAGGTGGTTAAATAGTCCACATGCCTCCAGAAGCCACAATTCAGCTGGGAATCAAAACCGCATATTTGGCCCTTGCCATTTAAGATGGTCCAGAACAAACTAGGTCAACTCTGACAGAATGACAGCTATTCCCATAGTGGATTTGGGACGTTATTTGGAAATCAGATTATTTATTTTTAAAGACAACATCCATTGTCAGACTTGTTTTTCTTTCAGTTAATCTAAACAGGAACATCCTTATCTGCAAGGACACAGATACCTTATTTGTTGAGCTTTCTGCAATACACAACTGTGTTGCATGGAAACGAACTTTCTGGTTAAATTAAGATGTTCTGTATTACAAAAGCATATATGTACTAACAACATGAATTAAATGTAAGAAAATGTTTCCTTGGGTATCTAAAAGGCAAGAAGAGCAAAAAGTGGCATAAAATTTGCACAAACATGTTTTAAACATATTCAACTTCTTTTATTAATTTTTTTAATGATGCTTATTCTTAACATACTCAAATGTCTCCCAGAGGGGAAAAGTAGGCTATGAAAAACCTTTTGATCTTCATTCATTTTCAAGCATCTGCAAATTAAAGGACCTGTTGGGGAAATATTCTGCTCATTTGTTGGCTAAGAGGCACTTTTGTTTTCAATGGGAAGAAAGATGTTGAGTTACATTTGGAGAAGTCTCAAATTTAGGAAATTGCAATCTCTCCATGAAAACAGGAGTATGTGATTTTCTGGCTATTTTCCAGTGGCTCTCCACTGTAAAGAAAGTTTCAGAATACTCAATTAATAAGGCAAAAATATGTGTCCTTCAGCATACTCCCTTGTTAAAGAAAACATCTTTGCACCTATACATCCCCATAATGGCACAGAGGTGAGCAGTGTTTGAGGACTGAGGTAAGGGAGTCAATACCTGGGCAGGAAATAAAGATGATTCAACAGGATAGAATTGTGTAATATTCGTGAAAACCAAGCTTTGTGGAAGACTGACATGGATTCGAGTTGTAGTTCTAACACTTCGCAGTTATCTTGAGGATATCAATTAATCCTCTGGGCTTCAATTACATTATCAGCAAAATAATACTTTCTCCTTTATAAAATTGTTAACAATATTAAAATTTTAACTGTCTGTAAATGGTAATGCATATATAAATTCACCTGGTGTAGTTAGTATGCAAAAAGGACTGGCATTCAAGGAAAAGGAACTTTCCTACAGTGTTGGTGGGAATGTAAACTTGTACAACCATTGTGGAGTTCAATATGGAGATTTCTAAAAGAACTAAAGTTAAAAATTCTATATTACTCAGATATCCCCCTTCTATTTATCTTCTCCAAAGAGCTAAACACATCATTTTATGTGATACATACCTGCCAATGTTTATAGCAGCACAATAATAGCTGAATCCTGGAAGCAGCCTGTATAGTCATAAACAGAAGATTGGATAAGGAAAATGTGGTATCTAAACATAATGAAATACTACTCCACTATAAAGGACCAACTTGTAATATTTGTAGGAAAATAGATGTACCTAGGAATAGACTGCTGAGTGAGATAAATCAGATATACAATCTTAAGTACTGTAAGCAACTGTCATTTGAGTAAGGCAAGAATAAAGGAGACAAGGGGCTATTCTCTTGTAAATGGGAAGAGGCCCAAGAGAATGTGGGCAAGAAAAGAGGGGACAGATAAGAGAAAAAGACTAAGGATATGCCATGTACAGAAGCATTATAACTTAAATGAATATGAATGTTATATTTAATAAAATTCAGGTAAGATTAAAAATATCACTGAAAACAAAAAAGAGAAAGTGGATTTAGAGGAATAAGGAAGGAGGTCACAGGGAAGAGGAAAGAGGGAAAAAAAGAACAAAGCTGAATTATGTACCTGTACCCACTCCCCAAGATGATTATAAACTGTGTACACTGCACACATGTACTAATAAAAAAGAAATTTAAAAATTTTTAAAATTAAAAGAAATTGGTATTCCTGTTATTCATTCACTGAATGATTCCAAACATAAAGAATTCCACTAAAATTTCTTATTCAGATCTTTCAGATTTTCTACTATGCATAAATCATAAAGAAAGAACACATAACCTATGCCCTATAATTTCACATATGAGGAAATAGGCCCAGAGAGATGAAACAATTCATCTGAGATCAGTAGCCTCACTACCTGCTGAGTCTGCATTAAAGGCACGGCTCACGGATCCTCCCTCCAGTCCCCTGTCCATCACCCTCAAATGGCTTCTAAGGAAGACAAGAGTTCTGCATCCCTTCTAATTCAAAAACATATCACTCAAAGGGAAGATTTCCCCTGGAAGTTGCAAATCGAATTACACTAATGCAAACAAGCAATTTTATTCAATATCTATTAAAAACAAACCAAGCCATGCTTTCCTGTTAACTTTGGCTGGAACCTGTACTTTATTTGATCTAATAATAAAATAAAAGAGTAGGAAAGTATTTAAGCTATGAAAAAAGCCAGAACATGAGCATCCAGTAATGCTCATCAGTGATCAGTGCACAACTTGAATATAAGGAAATCTGCATTGAATTCTACTTAGACCCTCAATAAAGGCATTAGCTAGTAAATTATTTTAAAAGTCCTGATGAAATTGTAAAGGTTTTACTTTAACAATCTGATAGCATCAAAATGAATTCAACTTTTAACTACAAAAATCTTAAGGTAGCATTCTCTGTTTTAAAAAAGTATGAGAGAGGGTAATAGACAAAAAAGATATGACCAAAATGTTATATGCATGTTTAGACATTTTTTTAAAAAAATGTTATTTAAGGTTTTCTCTAGTTAGACCCAGGTCCTTCTTCAATCATTCTTGTAAGGGCTACCTGCACACATATGTACACAGAAGTGCACCCACATGCACACATATATTATTCCCAAACTTCTGCCAATAATTGTGCACTGCACTGATTTCAAAAGCACTTCTGCAAAGATGGAAGTTGTACACACACATATTTTTGCTTCATAGTCAAAAGGAGAAGTCAGGAACCTCTCTCTGTGGGGTGAACAGTTTCAACTACTCAGCTAGTTCTAAGAGCTGAGAAGATATGTCTTCAGGAGGGTAAAGAGAATTGAAGCATTGAGCAAGAATTTCCCTGTTCTCATTCAGTCTGAAAACCAATATGGCATTGGAAACCTGGCTTCATGCTTCCTTACCCAACTACCTGTGAAGCTCACATAGCACCCTGAGCACCCTGTAATTCAAACAGAGAATGATATGACCTGGAGGCGTTGTGTGAACCACTGAGGAGCCAGGCAAGGCAGACTGAATTTGAGCTTTCCTAGTACTGATGACAACCATTAGCTTCTACTATTTCTGACTTTTGCATACTTGCTCTCTAATTATGTCACATCTTGAAAATGCAGCAGGAGAAAATTCCATTTCAGCTCTAATAATAGAAATGGATAATATTTACCACTTTAACAGGTTGTGCCATGTTGTGAATGAAGACTGCCTCTTCAAACACATTATATAGATGAAGTTTCTCTGCATAGTGAAGCATACAGGAGTTAGAAAATTAAGTAGACTATGGGAGCAGTGTGATTTTAACAAAGTAATTTAATCTAAATTGTGCTGTTAAAAGGAAATCTCATCCATAAAAATTGTATGTTGGAAAGGCAACTAAATATCTAAGTAAGGGGAAAAAGCAATTTTAAAATTTTATTTTAAAGTATATTAGTGGGACTGAATCCTACTCTATTGAAAAATCAGATCATTTTCCCAAACAAAAGCTTAGTCTATAAATGTAGTAGTAGCAATATGCTGTATTAGTCAAAAATATTGAACCACAGGAGAGAGCAAAATGAATGAATTGCATTCTACATAACCACAACTAGTTGGGGCAGCAGCAAGAAATATCTTGCATAAAGATTTGGACAAGGGCATCTGAAGAAATGGTGCAGTTTCCCTATGTGGGTTTGCTCCCTGCTTCAAATCCACAATTGGCCATAAAATTCAAATTTCCATCACTGTCAGTAATATATTTCTCCATCAGTATTTAGCTACAAAGTTGCATGTGGACTCTCATTTTAAGGAAATTTGGGATGTGTTTAGCATATTAGAAAAAAATAACTTTTCCCTGGGTCACCATCAAGGACAGACAATATCAGCTTGTGAAAAGTGCAATAGTCTTTCTTTGGGATGAAAAATAAGATGATGTTTGATAAGATGCAGTTGAGTTATTGCAAATAAAATTCTTAAGGCAGAAGTAGATTTCAAGAATTGCAAGATTATCTATTTTATGGCAGAGTAGTAATCATTGTGTATAAATATAATATTTATTCATCTGCTGATGGATATATATACTGTTTCTAAGACCTATTATAAATTATGCTGATATAAACATGTTAATGTCACCATTATCATTAACACTGAAGAAGTTACCTAGAAGGGGACTAAGTGGGTCAAAAGAAATTTCTATTTTTAGTTTTTTGAGGAATCCTCACAGATTTCCAGAATGATTGTAAACTTGAGTCATTTGTAGGTAGATATATGCACCTTGAGAGCATAATGTTAAGTGAAATAAGACACACAGATTAAATATCATATAGTTTCTCTTATACAAATATCTTAAAGAATAAGAGAAAAATGGAATTTAGATAAATAAGTAGAGAGAACTACAAATAATTCCTCAAATTATCTATTCTATTATTTCAAAAATATTTTAATGTACACATTAATTTGTTTTGCTTACTAGTTTCTTATAGTTTAGTGAAAAGAAAGTTTTGTGCTATTATCTGTTTCTTCTCTATGTCTTGTATGCTGAGCAACTACTTTGAAGATAATGTTACAGTGTGTTGACTAGTGCTATTCTTTTGTTTTATATGAGATTTTATTTTTTCATAAAATTAAAAAATATATAAAAATAATTGCAAGAGTATATTATCTGAGGGGAAGAGCAACTGTTTAAACTCTGCATTGAAGGGTCGGGGATTTAGCCCAGTGGTATAAGTGCCTGCATGGCGAGCGTGAGATTGTGAGTTCGATCCCCGGTCCAAAAAATTAATAACAATAATAATCTCTGCATTGATTAATATTCAACAAATATATTGTGTGTTTTATATACTAACAGCTGAGATGATACTAGTCAGGTTATATCTGCCTCACGAGCTCTTTAGAATCAATAAATTTAAGTCTTAGGTTCACAGTTATGTTCTCCACCTTCACTGGGTTTCTGAGAAATGTGGGATAAGTGAGACCACAGAAGATGGTGGGCCTCCACTAATAGGAGCCCCTCAACCCTAACATGGACATTAATACATTGTGTCCCTGCGATCTGGGTTTTTTCCCAAAACATGCACCCTCCTTGGATTCCTGGTACCGTATTGTGAACCATAAAAGCTCTCTCTTCAATTGAGTCTTAGAAAAGAACTTTGCTATCATGACCCACAGACCATGTAGAAGACAATGTATAGATGTCTGAAACTTTGTGAATGTGTAAGTCATTTTTCAAAAAATATGCTATCCTGAATGTTTCAGGTGTGAAACAGCTGAAATTTAAATGCCAAATTGTTTAGATATTACCACACTTGTCTTAAATAGACAAGAATTATTCTATTTGTAATCTAAAGAACACCGTGAAAAAATTCATTTTCCTAGACACAAAATGTAGAAGCTGGTATAAAATAGAATGCTTCACTTGATTTATAAGCCTTAGAATACTGAAAATAGCTTACCCCAAACCAAAGGTTTGTGAGTGTATGCACTATTTTTTAAAAATCTTTTAGGAATTACAAAAGCAAAACAGAGCATGGAATTTCTTCCCATTCTGAATATCAAATCTTTTCCAGTCACTAACAATTTCAAAGAGACAGAAACATTAGCTACCGTGATTTGATCAGTACATGTTGTGTTCATATATTGAAATAGCGTGTTATACTTCATAAATACTTACAATGACACGTTAGTGAAAGTTTTAAAGTTTTAAGGAGAAGGAAATTCTAACTACCCTGATTTGAACATTACGCTACTTGAACAATTATTAATTGTGGTGCACAGGGCACCACATTCATATGTGCAACATATAATTGTTAATTTAAATTTTTAAAAAGACCGAAATGTATTTCAAGTGCTCTGACTAAAAACTCAAGACAAGCAAAGAAAAATAACCACTGAGGAGGTGGTAGAGAGTCAAAGGTACAGAGAATGCAGATGGAGCTACCAGTTTCCTAATTTTGTCCATGGTTAAAATAGCAGCCGTAAGATGCACATGGCAAACATCAGTGAAACTGATCCAGAATCCCTCCCGCTGCTCTATGAAATCTTTCTCAGCCTTAGCCCTTGGGCTCCACTCCCTACCACAGGCAGCTGCCGGCCATGAGCTATGTACTAAGGCAGGTGAGCTCCTGTTTCTGGAAGACCCAGGTCTCCTGTGTTGTCCGGTTTGGCCTCCACAACTCCTTGTCAAACATTCCTTGGACTGCTCAGCAGTGGCCACCACACTAGCTCTCCCCCACTACTTGCTCAGCATTGTCTCCTGCTTGGATTATTCTCCCAGCCATTCCAGGCTCCCTCTCCATTGCCTCACACAGGCATTTCCTCTAATAAAATCCTGGCACATTCAGTACTGTTCTGCTCTGTGCCGCAAGAAAGTGTGAAAGTGGCCTAGAAGCCTGGAAGTATTTCTGTTTCCTACAAACCTTATGTGGCCCCAGGTATAATACAGCCTCCAGATGTTTCTCTCCATTGTTTTCCTGAAAACCTACATGGACTTTTAAAAACTTATCTTAGTAAATTTCTCTTCCTGGTGCACTACTCACATATACCTAGACAATTTTTCAGAGTACTTTGAAAATGCAATCTAACCATAATGCAGTTAGATAAATACTCATCAAAAGTTGGGAGACCGGTATTGGTTGGGCATGCCTTATTTTAAATACTTTAAAGCTTATAAATCAAATAAAACACCCTCTTTCATCCTAGCTTCCACACTTTGACTTAGGAAAATGAGGTTTTTCATGGTTTCCTGTAGGTTATAAATAGCATAGTTCTTGTCTATTTTAGACATATTTGGCAGTATGTGATACCTAGACAATTTGGCATTTAAATTTCAACTATAGCGCATTTAAAATATGCAGGATGACATAAGACATAAGCTAGACTTCTAAACTTTGGCTTTTATGACTAATATTTAAAATAATGTATCTTGAGGTTAATACTCCACTTGAAATTGTCTCTATGTCTCTTTCTATACACAATTGGTTTGGCTGTTATGACTGTCAAGATAAATTAGAAAAGAGTTGAGCCAATTGTGCCTTTAAACACAGCTTTAAATATCCCTGTCATGGAAGAAAAATGAAAAGGTTAAACTAGAAACTTCTAAGGTTTTTTCCAAACTTTAATAGTGTAAGATTTTATAATTCCATGGCTTAATGCAGTCAGGAATTAGAGTTTAGAGTTCTCTCTCCCCAGCCTTGAGCTCCCTTTTCATGAAATCTGGGTACAATGGAATTTCCTTCTCTAAACATTGCAGCAACTATGATGATGCCAGTTGCTGCCTATGAGAACAGCTGGACCACTCCTGGGGCTGGCCTCCATCAGATGGCAAGGCACCGCAACACTGGCTTCGAGAAGGGGAAGATTGCTCTTGCCTCTGACATCCTTCTTTTCAATGTGGCTTTGAGGGGATACAAATAGGAAAACTGGAAAGCTTCATACACTCTAAAAATAATCCACCCAACTTTCCTTAATGATGTTACCCTTTTACATCAAAAGGTATTAAAGTAAAGACCTTCAAAAGAGTGAATCACTTCAAAAGAGTGAATCACTGAACAAGGCCATTTAACTATGCTTAGCTACCTAAGTCTCTAGGAAGTCACAAATGTCCAACTAACCTTTCGGATTTTAGCTTGAATGGTGACAGTATGAAGACACCAGGTTTTGAGTGGGAAAATCAGTCTTACCCTTTCCCAACTGTCCCTTCTCAGACAATATTTTATGTGCACCTTCAGAAGTTACCTAGATTTCAAAGATAAATGAGATCTAATTAGGTGTCTGCTATTGTTGCTCAAAAAAATGAATTCATCACTGATATTCTTATCAAGTATGATTTTCATCATAGTATCTATTAAAACTAATGCATATTTAAATATGGGTACTTATATATATATATAAACACACAAATATATGTATGTGTATTTATAAATAAGTTTCCTTGACATGAAATCTGAGTACAATAGAATTTTCTTTTTGAAACATCTTCAGCAATCACTACTCTTCCAGTTCTAATACTGTATGTGGGAGTTTCCAGGCCATGCCTGGAACTAGCTCTAATCACGTGCTTGGGAACCACAATATTGGCTCTGTGGCTTTGACAGGTTCTCTCTCTAAATCTTACTCTTTCTATGTTATTTTTCTCCTAGGTCCTTGTTCTGATTGAGATAAGTGTCCCCTAAAAGTGGATGTGTTAAAGACTTGATCATCAACCTGTAGAGCTATTGGAAAGTGGTAGTGTCTTTAAGAGGTAGAACTTATTGGGAGGCAGTTAGGTCATTGGACATGCCCCTGAAGAGGATTCTGGGACACCAGCCCTTCCTCTTTTTCTATCTTTCCCTTTCCAGTCAGCATCAGGTAGATTGACTTCCTCTTTCACATGTTCCCACCGTTATGTACCATTATGCTGCCAGAGGCCCAAAGCCAAGTGAGCATGGACTGAACCTCTGAAAGTGTGAAGCTCCTAAACCCTTTTTAAAGTTAATTATCTAGAGTATTTTGTCATTGTAATGTAAATCTGACTTAACAGTTCTTAATTGACCTAAACAAAATAAATTTTAAAAAATGTTAAGAAACTTTCCTACCATGAGGGTCTAAGGAACTAGCACTTGCAGGTGAAATGAAATTTCTAAACTCTAAGCATCTATTTGTACAAAAGAGTGGATTTTTATCTCCTTTCAAAGTTCACAAATTCTGTTCAAATCCACCTTCTTTTCAACTCCCTAAACATCATTGTTTTATACAAATTAAACTAAAATGAATTACAGCTTAACACTTCTTTCTCAACAGATCTACATCTTAGAAAGTAATTCTGTTGAATTTGATACCATGATATTAGTAGTCCAACTGTTTTATAATACATAATATTTTTCATGTCAAATTGATTAGCAATATTTTAACAGAATCTTATAGCTCTAGGTTCCACAAGTAATACTGTTATTCTTTACTATAATCACATGATTATGTCCCAACTCAGTAGTGAGCAATGCTCTTTATTTGTTTATGTTTCATCACCCATGAATAGTTAATTAGAGGACAATCTGATGAAACTATAATTCATTAAGAATTTCTTCTTTATTAGCCAGTTACTTGCTCTTAGTTTCAAAGCCAAAAATTCAATAATATCACAGCCGCACTCACAAATTTGTATTGGAAGTCACAACAGGGAGAAGGTAAATGACCTTTAACATTTCTTCTATTTCCTTCATTTACATAAGTATTGCAATTTTAACTATTTCAAGTATATAATGAAATGCACAGTTAATAGGCTAACAAGCCTCAACTCAACTTTTCACTCAGTTTAACCAATATTATTAATTAGTAATGTCACTCAAATATTTACAAAATAAAGTTTAGAATACACAGTAAAGAGTTGAAAGTACCATTCCTTCTCTACCTAGAAAAACCCCACAAATGATAGTACTCTTCCTATCCTTATTTTTTTCATTTTTAACTATAAATATATTGTATTTCATAATATATAAAATATATAAATATATTTCATTTTTAACATATAAATATAAACATATGCTATTATATTAATATATTTTATAATTTACTTTAATGTTACCTACTATATTCTTTGACAACCTCTTTTCCACTCAACATTGTATTATATTACATATCCATTTTGACACATATAGACCTAGTTTATTTGTGAATATTAATGTTCAGTAGTCTACTAAATTCCATTTAATTTTTCCATTTCCTTATTTTTGAATGATTTCATTGCTTCTAATTTTCTGCTAATACAACAATACTGCTTGTTTTTTGTAGGAGAGAATTGGGAATTGAATCCAGGGCCAGCGTGTTACACTATCTCCCCCATAATTTTCATTTTGTATTTTGAGATCGTTTTTGCCAAGTCACAAAGTTTCTCAGGTTGGGCTCAAGCTTGCAATCCTCCTGCCTTAGCTTCCTGGACTGCTAGCATTATGTGCTGCCACACCTGTCTTGCATTGACATTTCTGAAGATACCTCATCGAGTGTTCAATCAGAATGAATAACTTATAAGTAGATTGTCTTCTTCGTAGGATATACACATCTCTAAAAATATTATTAAATAACTTTTAAAATGAATACATCAACATACCTAAAATTGGCAGTTTTTGAAAGTCTTATGTTCCTTTATTATTGTCAACACCAAGTATAATTAGAGTTTTTAAGTTTTGCCAATCTACTGATCTTAAAATGATGTCCATTTTGTTTTAAATTTTATTTGCCTAATTAGCAATATGATTTTATGATTTTTTACAATTATATTGGCCTTGAAAATTTCTTCTTCAATTAATTTTCATATTTCTTGCTTATTTTCTATTAAAATGTTTCCTTTTATTTACAAATATCTTCAAATACAAACCTTATACTTTCACTTTATAGTCTTCTTAGCATATCTTTTCTATTTTAAATAACTGAAGTTGTCAAAAGTTCGAATCTTGCATAAGAATTCTTTCCCCACTGTGAAGATCATAAAATCATTTTATTCTTACATTTTTCAATTAATCTTTACATTTTACTAGAATTCATTTTTGTGCATGGTGTGACATAGATTTAAAACTATTTTTCCCATAAAAGTAGTCAATTGGAGAAGTGTTCCTTTTCCCCCCACAGCCTCACCAACATTTGTTATTAGTTGTTTTCTTGATGGCAGCTATTCTTTCTGGAGTGAGATGGAATCTCAATGCTGTTTTAATTTGCATTTCTCAAATCACCAGTGATGGTGAACGTTTCTTCATGTATTGATTTGCCATTTGTGTATATTTTAGATTTTTTTTAATTTTTTATTTGAAAGAGAATAAAACAAAAGGGGGCAGTACAGAGCAGATCAGAACAGGACAACATAGGCAACACAGTACATTATATTAAGACACCTGGACATCAACAATAGCTAACACCATATCACTTACTCTGCTATAGTTGAGCATAGTTTCAAATACAATAATACCAAACATAACACAAGAGTATAAAGCCATGCATAGAGTGAAAGAATTACAGGGCTTTCTGAACCGAATAACAGAAAATGATCAATGGGTACTATAATATCTCATTTTCGATAAAAAAATTTGTTTAAACTATCACACATATTCAAATTCCAATAAGACACAATGTGATAGATAGAACCAATGGTTGTAGAACAAAAGAAGCATGGTAGGACTTCTAAGACGGATGATATTAAATCAGCAATAGCTGTCATAATGTTTTGTTTTCTTCAAAACAGCTGTTCATATCATCACACATGATATAGTCAAACAAAATAGAATAAAACCATTCCAACTGATGATTGAAAACATTGAAAGGCTTCAAAGCTATGAGATGGGGACTCATGCTTACCATAAAGTCTTATATACTATTCTCAACTCTCATACTAGGGAGACTATACGGTATTTACCCTTGTGAGTTTGGTTTATTTCTCTTAAGAGAATGGTCTCAAGTCGTGTCCATTTATTTATAAATATCTCGATGTGATCATTCTTTATAGCTGAGTAGTACTTCATTGTATAAAAATGCCACAACTTTTTTATCCATTCCTCAGTTGATGAGCACTTAGGTTGTTTCCAAGATCTGGCTATTACAAATTGTGCTGCTATAAACATGGGTGCACATATATCACTGTGGTATATAATGTTTTCAGTTCTTCTGGGAATATGCCTAGAAGTGGAATAGCTGGGTCAAATGGGACTTTCATACCCAGCTTTTTGAGGAATCTCCAGACTGACCTCCACAGTGGTTGCACCAGTCTACACTCCGAGATAGAATCTCAGTGTGGTTTTAATTTGCATTTCTCTCATGACTAATGATGATGAACATTTTTTCATATATTTATTTGCCATTCGTATTTCTTCATCTGAGAATTGTGTATTCATTTCAGATGCCCATTTTTGGACTGGGTCTTTGAATTTCGAGAGTCTGGTTTTTTTTAATTCTTTATAAGTTCTAGGCAGAAGTCCTTTGTCTGAGGCGCTGTCCATGAAGATTTTTTCCCAATTAGTGGGTTTTCTTTTCACTCTGCTGGAAACCTGTTTTGACATGCAGAAACTCTTTAATAAGATGTGGTCCCAGTTATTGATTCTGGGAAGTATTTCCCATGTACTTTGGTTCTTGTTCATGAATTCTCTTCCTACCCTTATATCTTTGAGGTTTTTACCTACTTTGTCTTCCAGCAGTTTTAGTGTTTCTGTTTTAATATTTAGATCTGTGATCCATTTAGATTTTAGTTTAGTGTATGGTGATAGACATGGGTCTAGTTTTAGTCTTCTGCATATGGACAGCCAATTTTTCCAGCACCATTTGTTAAAGAGACTGTCATTCTTCTAGCGAGCATGTTTGGCCCCTTTATCAAAGATAAGGTGGTTGAGTGAGTTTGCGGTTGTGGTTGTATCTTCCAATCTATTCCACTGATCCTCGGGTCTGTTTCTATTCCAGTACCATACTGACTTTATCACTGTAGCTTTGTAGTATAATTTCAAGTTGGGGATTGTGAGACCTCCTGCCTTGCCTTCCTTGCTTAGAATTGCTTTTGCTATTCTAGGTCTCTTCTGGTTCTAGATGAATTTTAGGAGTGATTTCTCTAGATCTATGAGGTATGTTAGTGGTATTTTGATTGGGATGGCATTGAATCTGTATAGTAATTTTGGGAGAATGGCCATTTTTATAATGTTTGTTCTTCCTATCCATGAACAGGGGATGTCTTTCCGTTTTCTGAGGTCCTCTTCAATTTCCTTTTTCAGGTTATTATAATTTTCACTGTATAGCTCTTTTACTTATTTCGTGAGATTAATTCCTAAGTATTTCAGTTTTTTGGATGCTAGTGTAAAGGGTGTAGTTTCTCTTATTGCTTTCTCAGTACTTTTGTTGTTAGTGTATAGAAATGCTATTGATTTTTGTGTATTGACTTTGTATCCAGCTACCTTGCTGAATTTGTTAATTATATCTAGGAGTCTTTCAATGGAGTTTTGGGGGTCTTCTATGTAAAGTAGCATGTCATCTGCAAATAATGATAATTTAACTTCCTCTTTTTCTCATTGAAGAGTTTCAGGAGTGTTGGAATTAAGTCTTCTCTGTATTTTTTGTAGAATTCTGCAGTGAATCCATCTGGGCCTGGACTCTTCTTTGTAGGCAAGGACTTAATTACATTTTCAATTTCAGTAATAGAAATTGGGTTATTCAGCAGTTTTACATCTTCCTGATCCAGCTTTGGTAGTTCATATGTATCTAGGAATCTGTCTATTTCTTCAGTGTTATCGAACCTATGAGAGTAAAGGTTTT
>PVJX010028229.1:0-24069 GCA_004027295.1 Dolichotis patagonum | reverse complement strand
TGTCTAGTTTTGAAATTTTTGTCTCTTACATTGCTTTCTTGTGATCCGCTTTGCTCTGTTTTGTTGTGTTTAATTCTACCCTTTTGATATAATTGCATGTATATTTGCATGGGTAAGATGGATGACCATATTGCTGTTTTTGTCAGATTGTGGAGCAGAACTGTTAACAGTCTCACTGTTTGAATGTCTACTTTACATGCTTTAACTTTGTAAATTCAACAACTATTTCCAAGAAGTCAGTATGTAATTTGTCAAGCAATAATTTTTTTAGGTTTTTTTGTTGTTGTTCTTTTCCTTTTTTCCTTGGAATACTGTATTGTTGCTACCCTTTGTTCTGTTTTGTTTTGTTTTGTTTTTTTCTCTTTAAATAAAATTATAAAAATAAAGAGAGTAAAGGTTTTCAAAGTAGGTATTAATTATCTTCTGTATTTCCACAGGGTCTGTAATGATTTTTCTCTTTTCATTCCTTATTGTTTGAACTTGAGGGTTTTTTCTTTCCTTTTTTTTAATAAGGTTGGCTATGGGCTTATCAATTTTATTTATCTTTCAAAGAACCAACTCTTTGATTTATGAATTCTTTGTATTGTTTGCTTAGTCTCGATTGCACTAATTTCTGCTCTGATCTTTATAATTTCCTCCCTTCTTTTGGCTTTGGGCTTGATTTGCTCTTCTTTTTCTAGATGTTTGAGGTTTAGCATCAGGTTGTTTATTTGTCCTCATTTTGTTTTCCTGATGTGGGAATTCACCGCAATAAATTTTCCTCTGATGACTGCTTTCATTGCATCCCACAGGTTCTGGTAAGTTGTATTTGTATTTTCATTTGCTTATAGATATTGTTTAATTTCTTCTTTAATTTCTTCTGTGACCCACTGATTGTTCAGGAGTGTATTATTTAATTTCCATGTGTTTATGGATTTTTTTGCAGTTTCTTTGTCATTAATTTCTAGTTTTATAAATGATCAGATAATATGCATGGGATAATTTCAATTTTTTTGCATTTACTTAAGCATGTTATATGGACTAGTATATAGTCTGTTTTAGAGAATGTCTCATGTGCAGCTGAGAAGAATGTATATTCTGATGTTGTTGCATAGAACACTCTGTATACATCTACTAAGTCCATTTCTTCACAAATTTGATTCAGTCTGTTATTCCCTTGCTGATTTTCTATCTAGTTGATCTGTCTCTGTGTTAACAGGGTGTTAAGGTCTCTCATTATAATTGTTTTATTGCTTATTTGAGTTTTTATTTCTATTAATATTTGTTTTATATAGCTGGATGCTACTATATTTGGTATATATATATTTAAGATTGTTATCTCTTCCTCTTGAAGTTTTCCCCTAACTAGTATGTAGTGGCCTTCTTTATCTCTTTAGATCATTCTTAGTTTGAAGTTCACATTGTCTGCAAACAGAATATCTATCCCTGCTTTTGGGGTTGGGGGGGTCCCGTTGAATGAAGTACTGTTTTCCGTCCTTTGACTTTCAGTCTATAAATTTCCTTTGGGTTAGATGGTTTTCTTGTATACAGTATATGGTGGATGTTGTTTCTTGATCCATTCTGCCAGTCTGTTTCTTTTAATTGGTGAATTGAGGCCATTTATATTAATAGTTATAACTGATACATACTGGCTATTTTTGTCACATTATCTTTCCACTGTTGACTCTTTACCTTTCCCCTCTGTTTGTTTGTCTTGCTTAGTGGATTTTTTTCTGTTGGTGTTCTTCAAGTCATAGTTATTTTTATGTCTAATGAATATCTTTCAGAATTCTTTGCAAGGTTGGTTTGGTGGTTATGAAGTTCTTCAGCTGTTCTTTGTTGTGAAAGTATCTTAATTCTCCATTAATTTTGAAGGACAGTTTTTCAGGGTACATCAATCTGGGCTGGAAGCTGTTATCCTTTAGGATTTGAAATACTTCACTCCATGCTCTTCTTGACTTCATTGTTTGTGTTGAGAAGTGTACTGTGATTCTTATGGGCTTTCCTTTGTCAGTGATCTGTCTCTTCTAACAGCTTTTAATATTCTGTTCTTACGTTGAATTTCTGGGATGTTGATTATTATATGTCTCGGTGTAGATTTATTTTGGTTATGGCTATTTGGAGTTCTACATGCTTCACTTAACTGTATGTCAGTTTCCTTTTCCATCTTTGGGAAATGTTCAGGTATTTTTCTATAAATAGTCTTTTGATATCATTTTTGTTGTCATCTTTTTCATTTACACCTATCAATCTTATATTGTTTTTCTTTGCATCACCTTGCAACTGTTGCATTATTTCGTGATTCCTAGTTATTTTTAAAAGATCTTTTCTTTCCTGTTCACTGGCTGCAATCTTGTCTTCAAAGTCTGAAAGTCTATCTTTACTTTCATTGAAGTACTTTTGCCAGCTTTCAATGGAACTTTTGGTTTCCTGGATATCTCTTTGAATCTGTTTCATGCATTCTGTTTCTTTCTTATATTATTCATTCAAGGTTTCCATCTTTTTGCAGCATTTGTCAGTTTTTTTTTAACAATGTCTTCTTTAGATGTGTTTAGCATTTCTTTTATTATGTTTGTCATTTCTTCTTTTACCTGTGAGATTATTTTTGATCTGAGTTCCTTTACAGCTTCATGGAATTGTTTCTTTATTTCAATTGCTATCATTTCAGATGTTTCAGGTATATGGCTTACATTTTCTTCTATGTCCATGTCTCCTAGGCTTCTTTGGAATGCGCTGGAGGCTTAAGATTTCATTTTGCTCTTTCAATGATCACCAGTAATTCTAGAATATTTTATCAGCCTCAAAAAGGAAGTCCACACTTGTTAGCAGTCATGTTCTGCTCCAAACCCTAGCCCTATGATGAATCTTGTAAGCATTGTGCCAAGTGAAAGAAAAAACACAAAGGCCACACATTGCATGATTTCACTGATATGAAGTAGTCAGAGTAGGAAAATCCACTCTGTGGAAGATCAGTGGTTTCCTAGGGCTAGGCTGATAAAATATTCTAGAATTACTGGTGATCATTGAAAAATTGTGTAAGTATACCAAAAAAAGGACTGAATTCTGCTCTTTAAAATACACAAAGTATGTGAATTTTACCTAAAAAAAAAAATGACCTAATAAAAAAGCAGCCAAAAGTCCAGTCCAAGCAAGTAGCCTTCAGCACCCTGCAGCACTAACAATGTTGATCACAGCCCAGTACCACCCAAAGTTGTGCTACTCACATTTGGTGCTGAGGGGCAAGCTGACTGTTTTTCAAACCCCATTACTCCAGAGGGGAGGCCCTACACTTATGGTTAATGGAACACCCACAGCCCAGCCAGAACCTATTTCACCAGTAACCTGGCTCAAGAATTTGTCCTGTAATGATTTCCCTGTCTCTCTGCCCCTGCCCCTGCTCCTACCCCATCTCCCTCCCCCCTCTCTCTCTGTCTCTCAAACACAGACAGCCAAGGAAGGAGAAAGGCAGGAAGACATATAAGGGAAACCTGAATTCACAGTAGTTCTCAGAGATGGAGAATAAGCAGAAGTGAAGAGGATGCAACAGCAGCATAAAATCCATGTGTGTGAGGTAAATGAATGCTGCAGGACAGATACTATCTTCCTCCTGACCATACAGCTTTGCTGTGGCTCTGCAGACTCGCTTCCCAGACCACCAGGGCTAGAATCCCTGTCCTGAAATTCCCCACACGGCAGTTCCCATGCAGGCATCACAGTAACCACCAGCCCTGCACTTAAGCTTGCCTGAGTGGCATTTTCTGCACCCTGACACCCAGCAGATGTCCGTAGCCTTGGGCCAGGAGTCCCAGTTGAATGGGCCAGATCCCCTGGGTTTAACTGTAGCCTTGGAGACAGATGCTTGATGAACCATTCTTTTCAAAGAAAACAACAGAACCCAAAAGGCATTTTCAGATACACAGCCAAAGGAGTATGGGCGGGGCCCCAGGAGTCATTTCAGACACAGTCCTCAGAAGGCCTCGAACCTGCCCGGCAAAGTAGTTCTTGATCAAGGCCACAGTGTACAGGGGTGGCTTCCACAGCTCTGCCCAATTCCTCTTTGGCTGTCTTACTTTCTTTTATCTTCTAATTCGATATGATTTAGATGCTGCAATCCCTTTAACTTATCCCGATAGAAAAAGGATAAAAATTGGGGTGGAATAATCAAGGTAGTCAGATGAGACACTTTCTCTGCAGTGACCTTGAACTCATCCGTAGTTTTCAAAGGAAGGAGGAGACATTTCTCGTGTCACTTTTAAATGAGAAAGGGGGAAAAATTGTTGCTGGAAATATTTACCTTCATCTACTGTGCTGAGAGATGGGGGAGATTTGTCGGCTTTGATCTCCACTTGTTTAATTACCGGGAAATGAAGTGCACTTGAGCTGGCAGGATCAGCAACTCTCACTCTTGCTGCAAAAGTTTGCAGCGAGGGACTCAGCCGCCCGGCCTTTCATTTGCTCAGATCAAAGCTGAGCCAGTGCTAGATGGAAGAGGCATTCAGACAACACTGTGGGGCCCTGGAGGGGCGGCCGACACCAGCCTAACCTATGAGGTCTTGCCTCCTTTCCTCTCACCCCAAGAAAAGGGCCCTGTACCATGCTACCACCCAGGAAAGCCCAGTGGCCCTGTTCACCCTCAGCCTCAGTTTTGACCACTGTCTTCAATGCCTGCTTGGGACCTTCCAGCTAAACCTTTGCTTAGTCTTTTCCTGAGAGTCAGGCACACAGACACACAGCCCAGGCAGGACAGAAAGGAGCCGGGTCCTCCCTGAAGACAGACTGCCTCTGAGGAAGAGGCTGGGATTTGACCTCCTAGGCCCCCCAGAGCTGACTGGTAACCATGGAAATAGGGAAGGGCAAAACTGGAGGAAGGACTTTGCTGGTGCTGATCCAGCCCTCCTTAGTATGGGATGATACGCCTCCTCTCCTCTCCAAAGTCTTAGTGTGGACTTAAATATAACCTTAAAAATGCCCTCTCACTTTAACATCATCCGGCTTCATGACGCGGTTTATTGAGCCTTTTCTGTAACAAGAACTGTGCTACTCAGTGAAGAAGGCACATGGTATAACAATGAAAAAGATGGGCCTTGAAGGCCTCTTTCCCAAGTGTTTGACACAATCCAGCTGTCAGCTTGTGCCTGCCCATTCTGTTTGGTTTGCTACAGACCATAGCACTGTATACTAATGGGTTTCTTTGTTCTCAGGGACAGCTCCCTTGCTTAAAAGAGTTACTTCCGGTGGGCGGTGGGCGCTTCCTTCAGGCAGCACGGGGCAGCGGACAGGCCCTTGTAAGGCTGGAGCCATGGCTCCGCCTCCTTCCTTTCTGTGGGAACCGCCATCTTCCAGTAATATGTCAAAATGAGGAACACGAAGGGAAAGAGGAGGGAAATCCAGTATACTTTCTCGAGGCCTTTTAGAAAACATGGAGTTGTTCCTTTGGCCGCATACATGCGAATTTACAAAAGGATGACATTGTAGTCATTGAAGGAATGGGTACTGTGCAAAAAGGAATGCCACACAAATGTTACCATGGCAAAACAGGAAGAGTCTACAATGTTACCCAGCATGCTGTTGGCGTCGTTGTAAATAAGCAAGTTAAGGGCAAGATACTTGCCAAGAGGCTTAATGTGCTACTGAGCGTATTAAACACTCATGATAGCTTCCTGAAATGTGTCAAGGAAAATGATCAGGAATAAAAGGAAGCCAAAGAGAAAGGTACCTGGGTTCAACTCAAGAGTCAGCCTGCCCTGCCCAGAGAAGCACACTTGTGAGAACCAATGGGAAGGAGCCTGATTGCTGGAACCTATTCCCCGGGAATTCATGGTATAAACTGGGGATGGAGCTTTGCCATTCAGTACCTAATTGGTGGCTAAGTGTTCTAGGCCCAGCTTAAAAATAAAAAATCATCCTGTATTGTAAAGGTGGTTTTCTTAATTGAACAGTGTGTGGTGACTTTACCTTAGAAACAAACATTTAGAGCAGATTTTCATTCGGCCTAGTTAATTGTGTCAGGCCTTTACTCTTCAGTGTTTTTCTTGCTGAAAGATACTGCCGAGGTATTGTGTAGGTGTGTACCCAAATGACCAACTATTTATGAAATATTTATATTGGCTTGAAGATCCCATAAATCACCATGGGGAAAAGATGGAAGTCACTTCAGTTAAATAAATGGAAGTCTGTTTTAGTTAAATAAACAGTTTAAAGCAAAAAATAAAAGACAAGGACAATGATGATGATGGTGATGACGACGATGATGATAGAAACCAAGTTTATTGAGCACTCATTCTGTGCCAACTCTGTACAAAGATGTACTCACTTAATTTTGACAAATGTCTATGGGTCACTAGTATCCTCATTTGACAGATGAGAAAACTGAGGCCAGAAAGGTTAAGTAACTTACCCAAGCGTACACAGCTGTTAAGTGCAGGGCAAGATGTCAAGATATTAAACTTCTGTTACATTCTAACCGAGGAAACAAGACTAATCCATATGAAAACACAACAATAATAGAGAATATGGCATAGAGCAGTAGTGATAAACCTATGGTATATGTGTTGCAATGGGCTGTTTGTAGCATTGAAAGCTCTGCTATTGTGCTTTTTTTTTTAAGACAAAAGATTGTTTTTTCTAAACTAAAACCTCAATATTTGGGTTTAATTGTGTTACCACCATGCAATAAATAAATGGGGTTTGAGTTATAGTTTAGGCTCTCTATCTCTAGAATGTTCACTATCACTGGGTAGGATTAACTTGTGTAGGGCAAGTATTAAGCTCTAGAAAATCATAGCACATGGGCCAATACCATTCTATTGCCTGTTTTCGTAAAGTTTTACTGGCACACAGCCACACCCATTTGTATTGCCTAGGACTGCTTTCATATTGCATGGGCAGAGCTAAGTGGCTATGACAGTCCATATGGCCCAGAGAGCCTAAAATATTTGCTATCTAACTCTTTCAAGTTTGCCAATCTCTGCCCTTTTGGTGTCCAACTGCACAGGGCTTGCCCAGGCTGATGAAGTTCCTGAGATGCAAGACTTTGCATTTTCAAAACATAAAGTCCTGGAAAAACTGGGGAAAAGTTGGTTACCCCAGATCTAGAGAGGCTTAGAGGAAAGCAAAAGTCTATAGGCTGGAGAGGTGATGGAGGTGGCTTTGAAAATGTACACAGCGTGGACATATTGTGGCGGGCATGGGTAGGGTAGAGGGAAGAAAGACATTTGAGATCCTGCAAGGAGACCAGCCTGAGGGTTGGTAGACAGTGCAAAGAGAGATGTGTCCCTGGGAGCAGAATCGGAAGCAGAAATGGGATCCATCAGCTGAAAACTCCACAAAAGGGTCACTCACGCGTCATCAGGGGCAGGATAAAATGTGAAAGGTGCACGTGCTTTGGCTGAGTGTGCAAGGACGGTTACACGAATGAACTTGTTCATTCAGACCTTTCATAGGGAATGTTTTAATTTTCCTCTTTTGGGAGTGGGGGAAGGGTAGAGTACCAGAATCAAACTCAGGACCTCACACTCGCCAGGCAGGCGCTGCACCACTAAGCTAAATCCCCAGCTAATTCTTTTCTCGATCTCTTTCTTGATTTCTAATTCAGCCTCATAACTTGCTATGGCCAACAGGATGTTGACAGACCTGAGTCCAGCAGAGATTTTTAAAGCCCTCACAAGTTTCTTCTTCTTCCCTTCTTCCACTTGTGACCTGAGCACATGTCTGGGCTCTGGAACAAAGCCAAGCCACCCTAAGTGTCCCAGCCAAGTCCCTCTAAGGTCACTCAACCCACCGCTGACTTACAGATGTGGAAGTGAGCCCAGCCCAACCCAGTCCAGAACAGCCCAGTTGAGCCCCATCTAAATTACCAACTACAGACTGTGAGCACTATCTGAAGCTATTCAGTAGGGGATGGGTTTGTTACGTGGTATTAATCTGTAAACAGGTAACCAACACCACTTAATTCTTTCCTAAGAACTCATCCTATAGAGCTAATCAGATAAACATGTAAAGAAGTGTAAATAAAGACTTCTCTTACAGTGTTGCTTACAATAGTTTTTAAACTGTTACCATCTAAATGTTCAATAATGGGGATCATTTTTTAAAAATTGAGCCAATACAATAGAAAGGCAGCCATTAAAAAAAAAGAAATGGTTATCAATATTTATTTACATGGGAAGATATCCACTTCATGTTATATTTTTAAAACAAAATAAACAGTGTTACAGTATAATATTTTTTGTCAAATTTGGGGAGAAGGCAAACAATAGCAATTATCTTGTCATCACTGGATTTTTAAGTTTATCTTATCCTGTGTACTTTGAAATTTTAAGCTACGTGTTATCTTATGTGTGCAGAGGAAGAAAAAAAGAGAAATATTACCAAGGAAACTTATTTCTCTATATATGAAAACATGGGCTTCCAAACCTTAAAAATCTCTCTTGCCTAGCTCCCCAGCTCTCAACTCCTGGGGTGGAATCTTACCTTGAGGTCCCCCTACGCCCATAGAGGAGGTTGGATCCCAAACTGGGGGTGACATCAAGCCCCTGGGAGGCCTTGCGCACAGACGCCAAGGAAAAAGTCTTTCTTCCTACCTGTCTGCATGTGGGGCAAGGAAATTGCCCATGAAATCAACTCCAACCATGTTTTTAAAAACCCTTCTGTCCAAGTCACAATATTTTTAGAGTGAGATTTGCTTTATAATATTTTAATAACTGCCGCATGGTGGCTGGAAGTCCTTCGTACTGGTCTCAGGGGCCTTCCTGGGACGTTGCACTTAATGAGGTTTATAATTCAATATAACTACATCTGCATCTTTAATTATGCCTAACATTTAATCTTCATTGCTCCACTTGAATTGGAAGAGCTAAAATTAGGCCCGCTGTAGTTTAATCTGATAATAAACATCCATGACATTTAGAGCAAAAATGTACTCGTTTCATTAGAGTGGCCGACACATTTACCATTTGCCTGAACTGAACAAATACTCTCACCGGCCCCCCAGCTGTAACAGAGAACAATTGTGTTAAACAGTCTGCCTGCGGACTTCTGAAACTCTAGAGCAGGTGAGCATCTGGCAGGTTAAGACTCCAACATCACCACTTTACAAATGAGGGTACTGACTTACCCTAGGAAGTTAAGTCATTTATTCTAAGTAAGTCATACAGCAAGGTAGCAGATGGAGGTATAATAGGAAATAAGACTCAGGGTTCTTTTTTCTTTTGTTTTCTTTTTTTGTTTTTGTACTGGGAATCAAACTCAGGACCTTGTACTTGCTGAGTAGGCACTTGTGCCACTGAGCCGTACCATGGGCAAGACTCAGGATTCCTGAATCCTAGGCCAGTGGTCTATTTGCCTTCCCTCTACTGCCACTCTGGCATATATGGTTACCTTAGGATATCACTTTTGGCAGGCCAGGCATTCTCTAGACAACACCACCTCCCCCTTTATAGAATTCAGACAAGATGTCCATCAATTACTTATACTAAGCCTCACACCCCAGCTCCAAACTCAAACCAGCATCAAAATACAATAGAGAATTTAAAAAACATTAAAAACAAGATGTTTATTAAAAACAAGATGAGATCTCCATAGGCCAACTCCCCTCCCCAAATAACCATTACATGGGCTAGAGCTTTGGGCCTATTTGGGTGCAGGTCCAGGACAAAGCAGAGATGGTTAAGGGCACAGTTTCTGGAATACTGAGAATGAAAAATGCTCCAGTTGAGATGGGTAGAATTCAAGATCAGTGATTGAAGCTGGGCTGTAGGTGGTGTAGGATCTGCCTCTGCCCACCACCAGGAGCTGTTATTTCCATGAACAGAGGAAGTAGACAGATTACTCCAGCAACATCTGGGCCAAGCCACCTCCTGGATCACTGGTGGGAACTGTGACATTCTCACTACCTGTCCATCAGAGACCTACTCCTTTAAGACGTGGTTTTGAACTGGGCCTCCAGGAGGCTGGTGAAAGCAACTGTAAAACAGTTGTCAGCAAGGATGAGGAGAAGAGAGAAACAGAGATAGAGACAAGTGTTATAGTTTGAATCTGAAATGCCCCCCACCCCTGCAAAGCTCACATGTCAAAGGCATGGCCCCTGATGCAGCAGTACAGTGGTGCTTTGGTTCATGTGATTCTTTCCACAATTCTGGTCACAAACCAAATTGGATGAGAACTGAATCTAATTTCCTTGTAAGGAGAAGAATGAACCTAACCATTGAATTTCATTTGGTCTTGTCCAACTCGGTTTATGACCGGAATCATGAAAAGAATTAAGTTCATTAACTGAGATACCACTGACAGAAGCAGAGAGGTGGAAGAAGAAAGGAGAAAAGGGAGGAAGAAAGACAAAGAAAGAGAGCTCTTAAAAAGTAAAAAGGGCTGTGGGTGTAGTTCAGTGACAGGACATAATTTGCCCAGCATACATAAGGCCCTAGCATCCCTCTCCAGCACTAAATGAATTTTTTTTCCATAAGACACCTGAAGCACTGAATAAATTAATGAATGAATGAACCCAATATGGAAGAAGTACCTGTAATTCCAGGAAAAAGAAAAAAGCAGAAAAATTGACAAGTGTTTTCTACCCTGAGAACATGTATTCAGTAAGATGAGAGCTTGAGAATAAAGGAGAGAGGATTCCAGAAACAAGCTGAGTTCCAAAATAACACCATTTCAGATCTTGAAAAACAAATGAGAAAAAGCAATGAACAAAATAGTCTCTGCCAAAAATCAAGTCACTGGCACATAAAAAAGGCTTACCATAATTCTAATACTACAAAGGAAATATATGCAGGCCTAAAATGAAGCTGACACCACAGGTAGCAAAAAAGGCAGAAAAAAACCATATGACCTTGAGGACCTAGTGAAGCTGAATGTCACACAACCCTGAAGCCCTTCCTACCTGTGGATGCCTGCTCAGGTAAGGCCAGAAAGTTTTTTAAGCTCTAAGTCAGTGAAGTTGGCTTATTCGTTAATTGCAGCTAAAAGGATCTTACCTGGATGAAGCCCCTCTCCCCTGGGGCAGCTCTGCCTATGCAGCCAGCACCCTTCGAGTTTCACTGGGCTCCAAGGAGCTAATAATACCCGCCTTGCCATCCCCCCACCTTCCTCAAATCACTGTTTGCTGCTTTATTGCATCAAACCCCTTGGGGCCTTCAACTTTGAAGGGAGGCTGTTCTGTGTGCTGTGAGTCATCCTTGGAAGTAGCAGCCCCAGCACTGAGGCAGAATGCAAAGGAGTCTGATCCCATCACCCACCCTCCACACCCAACGTACACACACACACACACACACACACACACTCATATACACAAAGGGCAGCTTTCCCCCTGGAATCCATGTGCAAGCAATTTATTTCTAACTGCACCAGCAGGTTCCAATCCTGTTGCTGGCTGCTTCTGCTTATTCACTTGGAATCCTAGTCACCAGGAAGTCAAAATTAGCCTCTTCCTATCAGCACGAAATAGAAACACTCAGGCAGTCCCTGGGCTTCAGGGAGGCAAGAATCCAGGATTTTAGTCCTCTCTCTGTGTGAGCACCAGAGCTCAGTTACATGGGTCTCTGATTACACTGTCATTTGAAGTTGGAGGTCACAGTGTCGTGGAGCTCCTGTAAAATGCAGCAGAAGTCTTCCAGAGGAGGGACATGGGGGGGCAGCCATCTGTGGGAAGTCATCCATTGTCTCTTCACTTGAGCTGGCAAGGGGCAGCGGCAAGAGATAGGGTGTTAATGACCCTACGCCGTGCTTGACATCATGTTTTAATCCTGGTTTTTATCCTTTGTACTTCATGAAGTTTTGACATCCTGGAGCCTTGCTCATGCTGGAGAGACAGTTTCTCCAAGGGCTCCTAGTGATAGGAAACAACTTACCTATAAGCATATGTTTCATATATGAGCCTCAGCTTAAAGCCAATATTTCCCCTGCCCTAGACCACCCCAGAGCCTGGAACCAGACAACTGAAAACCACCTCTATAATCCAGAACCCCCCAACACCTGAAAACTATTTAAACTTAAGCTTGTTCAAACTCGCCTCCCTGCCTCACCCATCCCTTCTCGTGTGCACCCCAGGAAAGGCTGGAGTCATAGTCTCCCCTCTCCCTGCCTGCTGACTGGTCTAGCTGCTTTCCCGGGTGACACTGCATAGTCACAGAGCCCAGCTTCCTTGTACTAAGCTGTTCTTTGAAGGTAGTTAGTTGTCTCTGTGCCTGTCACCTTACCATGCCTGATTTAAACACAGTCCCAGGTGCAGTTTTTAAAGACACAACCACCAGTAACTTACTCTGTTGTGCATTCACTGGCACAACAGCTACCATGGTGCAAGTGGCTTCATTCTATGTGTAAGGAGAGCAAAGCCCAGGAGGCTGAGTAATTTGCTAATGTTGGTTAACAGGGAGTAGTGATCATGACCTAAAGATGCCTCAGAAGAGTTCTGTTTTGGGTAGAGCTGTAAGAAATTTTCAAGATCTTGGTGTGGTGACTGCTGATCACAATTAAAGTGCATTTTATTTGAAGAGGAAAATATATTAAGCATAGCTGGTGAAAATGAAATGTGTATATTCAAAGATGGGACCAGGGGAAGCTGAGGAAGTAACTAGACAGAGCCTGCTGGTGTGATGGCATGGAACTCCTTGAGCCTTTCTTCACCGCGTTGGGTAGAGGGGGCCCGGCTGGCACCCAGCCCAGTGGGGCAGAGCCCAGCTGAGACTGAATTCTTCCACTTTCCTCTCCAGGGTGTCCCTGAAACAAGACAAGCCGCCCCCCAGAACAGTCACAATATAATGAGGAAGCCACTAGCGAGAAGTAAATGGTAATTAGGGGAGGAGCAACACCAGGTCTTACTGTCTGCTACTCATTGTCTGGTGGTCTGCGGTCTCCCCTGTTAGCATTGCCTGAGAGTTTGTCAGCAATGCATAGTCTCAGACCTGCTCCCCCAGACTTACTGAATCTGTTGCATAACAAGATCCCTGGATTATTCACATATATATTACCGTGGGGGAGGTGCCTAGGCCCACCCCTGGGAATGGGGAAGGGAGCAGGGAGATTGGGGAAGGATTAAGATGTGGGTAACAGGGGCTGGGGATTTAGCTCAGCGGCATAAGCGCCTGCCTTGCAAGCAGGCAGTCGTGAGTTCGATCCCTGATACCGATTAAAAAAAAAAAAAAAAAAAAGATGTGGGTAACAAATAAGTTCAGATGGAAATGAATTTAAGCTATAAATTAAAGGGCCAGTACTGAGACTGCTTGCTTGGAACTTCTTGGGTACCACAGACCTGATAGAGAATTCACACCTTTGGTCATAATTATCAAGGAGCTACCAATTTGAGTCGAATCATTCTTTGTCTGAGGGACTTCCTTGTGCACTGTAGGATGTTTAATAATAGCCGTGACCTCTCCCCACTAGGTACCAGTAGAATTTTCCAGTCCTTCCCATCCTCTTCTTAGTTGTGTGACCAATATTGTCTCTAGACATTGCTAAAGGTACCAGGGTGGTGCAGGGAAGGGGTATATGTGTAAAATCACCCCCCACTGAAAACCACTGAGTTAGTAGATCAAATGCATGAATTCATGTTGCCTCACCTGGGATCATCATTACATGGAAAGAAACCCTAGGACAGTTTGCTTTAGTGGACAAGGTATGAAATTATGCTGTGATTGTGCTCCAGCTGTCACTTACCACCCAGGAGACAGAAGTCCCCAGAGAGAAGGAAGGCAGATCAACAGTACTTTAGAGTGAAGCCAGGATAACAAGGGATCTGTCTGACTTCCAAGTCCATGTGACTTCCATTGCACCACATTGCCTGATGTTAGGAATTATGGACAGAGCTCTGGACCATGAGTGCTGAGACACGGTGCCAGTGCCAGCTGGGACCCTATTGGCTATTTGCCTATGGATAAGTCACTTCCCCAGATCCTTCCAGACTGGGAATTCTGTGACTGAGACCAATGAAGCCACCCCTCCCCTAGGGGACACTCAGATAGACAACACTGAGTGTCAGTAACCAAACCATCCTTAGTCCTTGAGTTCTCTTCAAATTATTTGCTAGAAGTTAAATAAAAGTGAGTCTCTCCCAGGCCTGTCACAGCATAGTGCCATATCCAAAGATTACTTTAAAGCTTTGAAAAGAAATAACTGTGGGGCTGGGAATTTAGCTTAGTGGCCTAAGTGCCTGCCTGGCAAGTGCAAGGTCATGAGTTCGATCCCCAGTACCAAAAAAAAAAAAAAAAAAAAAAAAAAGACCTGCATGCTAAATGGAAGCAGGAAAAGGGAAGCTAGGTCACATAACACATCCAAAGGCTGTCTAAAATTAATTCACATTCTCTCCCTGCAGGCCCGCTCCTCAACATACCCCCAGCCTCCCTTCTGCCATAGCCATGCTGGCCTTGACATTAGCTATCTCTACTTCCTGTCCCCTTCCCAAATACTGTAGCCTGTCTCATGTGGAGCCTCTGGCTTGCTCCCAGCTTCTCTCTTTCTCCTCCCCACTACGTACCCTGAATAGCATCACAGAATCCCAGTCACTGGCTCTCTATGCTAGAAACAGATCTGGCTGCTTGAATCAGAAAACTAAAATTATCAGTGCCTCAAATACACAAGGTCTCACGTATCAGTCTGGAAGTCATCAGCCCAGGGCTAGTCTGGTAGCCCCATTATAACTTCCACTTTCCCTTCTGTCATGTCTAGGAGGGGTCTTTGTTGTCAGGTCTAGAATGGTTGTTGCAGCATCAGTCACCAAGTGGGCATCCAGTTTAAGAAAGGACAAGGGGGCTTGGAAGAGCATACATCCACCCTTTAGAGACACTTCCCAGGGTTTTGCTAGGGTTTACAATGAAGGATGAAAAGACTTTTGATCCTGTAGCAGTAACAAGAAAAATCTGCCAAAATTAAAACCATACTTTTCTTAGTTCTTTCAGTCTAGCAAAGAATAAAAAACCCAAGAAATCCCCAATTAACTGAATTCCAGAAGGAAATAAGCCTTTCATAAGTGAGCTTCCCTGCTGAAGAAATGGGGGAGCTGGTCTAGGAATAGGCGGCGTGCCATGAGGAAAGCGACTGTCCAGGGGTGAGCAGGTATCAGCCTAGACTTAGCTGACTGTGCGTCTGTCAAGGTGGGTCAGAGATACATAACTGCTACCCATGGTGCAGAACTAGGGACATTCCTCATGAGTTTGACCTATCATGAGGAGCTGGTAGAATGGTCCACACTAACTGTTGGCCTCTGTAACTAGTGTTCGACTGGAATTTATTAGAGGTTAAATGGATTGGCAGTCAGAAAGGAAGCTCCATGTTTATGAAGGCAAGGACAAACAGGAATCACAAGGATGAGTGGAGACACAAAAAGAACTGGAATCCCTGTCACTCACTCTTCCCAAACACACTGCTGGGGATGATCCACAGGAGAAGCAAGCAGCCTTTGCCTTAGGGATGAGCAAGCACTTGACCCACAGCTTAGAGGGAATGAAGGGGATCTCATAGCAGCTAGAATAGCAGGGTTCAGGTGCCACCCATAGCAACGCCAATTCCTGGTGCCCTCACTGACTTTCAGATGTAAAACAGTATAGCCGCGGCTGCACGTCTATCTTCCAGGTCTTGTACAAATTGCCTCTTGTGGCCTACACTAAGGCAGAAGCACAGGGAAAGAAATTCTGGGAAACATAACTCCAGTTTAGACAAATTGATGACCCATAAAGCTACCACAGACTGTGTGCTGGAAGGATAGGGTAGAATATGAAAAGCTCCAAATACAAAAATAAATTACTCAGACCAACAGTAGTCCTCCTGCCAAAAATGTTGCTAAGATAGGGAGTCATGAAGGAAAGGCAAATACACAGAGACAGCTCACTTAGTTCTACTCAACTTCAAGGTGATCAGATTTAGGAGCCATGAGGAGTTGAATGAAAAGTGAACCAAAAACATCTGAAAGTGCAATCCAATTCCCCCAACCTAATTCTTGACCAGATGAAAGGACATAAGGGTGGGATGAACCAATCATAAATAAACTCCATCCAACTAAGACTGAAATCCAGCCAGACTCTAGGAGAAATCTGAAGATCAGTCCCTCATCTTGTCTGCAAGACAGAAGAGTTTCTCTGGAAAATTAACAAAACAAATAAACCAATTAAAAAACGTGAATCATGCAAACAAGTAAAAATCAATCACCAAAAGTCAAGAAAACCAATAGTCAACAGAAGCAGATCCACAGATGACCTAATTGTTGGAATTGCTGAACAAGAAATTTAAATCAATTGCTATAAATATGTTATATGTGTTATAGGGAAAGATGGAGATGATAGCTGAATATATTAGTCCAACATGAAGATAGAAATAAAAAGTTAAAATTGAAAAAAAGATTCAAATAGAAATTCTAGAATTGAAAACTCATAACCATATATATGGTCCCTAACATATAATGGCTCAATTTATGGTATTTCAGATTTCCAGTGTTACAAAAGCAAACCCATATGGCTCTTCTGTTTTTCACTTTCTGTACTACATTCAGTAAGTCGCATGAGGTATTCCACACCTTATTATAAAATAGACTTTGTGTTAGATGCTTCCTTCTCAGCTATACAAGTGTTCTAAGTACATTTGAGGTAGACTACACTAAACTATGCTATTTTTTGGGTTAGGAATATTGAACATATTTTCACTTATGATATTTTCAGTTTATCAGTACATAAACTCCATGACAAGTTGAAGAGCATCTATACATTATGGCATTTATAACTTGTAAAAGTAAAATACAACAGCAAAAGCACAAAAGATGGTAAGATATAAAGTTTGTTATACTATTTGTGAATTTAAGACTAAGATGAAATCAGAGTACAGATCTAATCCTCAGAGAAACCATTACAAAAAGTATTAAGAGATATAACTAGAAGCCCAGTGAAATACATAAAATAAAATCAGAAATATACTTTGGTATATTTACCAAAGTAGATACCAAAGAAGACACAGAATAATAAGCCATAAATAAGGAAATTGGTAACTTACATTTCATCAAAATTTAAAACTTCCACTCTTTGGAGAACACAGTTCATCAAGCTATGGGTTGGAGGAAAATGTATAAAATATACAACTGATAAAGAACTTAGATCCAGAATTCATAAAGAAATTACAACCCATTCAGAAGGTAAAAATCTAATAAAAAGTGAAAAGGCAAAGACATTTCACCAATATGATCTTGAATGGCAAATAGCTCATAAAAATATACTCAACGTTGTTGGCCAAAGAAAAATGCAAGTTAAAGCCACACCAATATATGCATTACAATGGCTACCATTAAAATGATTAAGAATATAAGTGTTGGTGAGAATATGTAGCAATTAGAGCTCTCATATAATGATGGTAGAAAATAGTATAGAAGTTTTTTGTGCAAATTGTATACAGATGTTCATGAAAGCCTTATACATAATAAGTCCAAGCCACCATTTGTGCCACTTATCAGCTTACAGATGAGTAAATACATTGTAGCACTTTCATATAATGAAATGTTACCTATAAAAAGAAAAACATTACTGATACATTTTATGTGGAGAGAACTCAAACATAATATGCTGAGCGAAAAAGTCAGATATAAAAGAGTACATACAGTATAACTTTTTAATGGGAAATTCTACAAAGGCAAAACTATGATGGCAAAGACAGATTGGTGGATGGTTGAGGCCAGGAGTCAAAAGGAAAGAGGAAGAACAGCTAAAAGAGTCATTTTTTTGTACCAGGAATCAAGCTCAGGACCTCATGCTTGCCAGGCAGGCACTGCACCACTGAGCTAAATCCCCAGTCTTTCAAAAAGTCATTTAGAGAGCCTTTGCAGATAAGAGAAATGTCTGTATGCTCTCCGTAGTAGTGGTTAAACAGGCATACAAATCTGTGAAAACTCTGGACTCTATACTTAGAGATGCATCTTGTTATATGTAAATTATGCCTCAATAAAAAAAGATTTTTGAAAACCACAAGCATCTCAGTTTTACAATGGGCAAGCATTTAAACAGACACCTTGCATAAGAATATGAATGGCAATAAGCATGTGAAAATGCTGAACATCACTAGTCAACAGTCAACTGGGAAATGGAAGTGAAAACTGTGCAGTGTATACCAGTAAGATGTCAATACATATCCACTAGAGAACATGAAATTAGAAATACCAATCATATTAAATGTCAGTAAGAACAGGAAGCAACTGAAACTCTTGAAAGTTGCTGACAGTGTGTAAAATAGACAACCGCTTTGGAAAACACAATGTCTTATAAAGTTAAACAGACTTCTACTCACTGATCCCATTCCTAAGATAATGAAAACATTCCAAAATGAATGTAAATATCATGTGCTGGAAACATACCAGTAAAATAAATTAATTAAATTAAACTTAAAAGGCATGGGGTTGTCACTGAGTAGTGAGAATACTTGCCTACTCTGCTGGGTGCATGTTTACTATGCACAGTAGCATTTGCCTGCTATGCCTAGGGATTTTTAAAATGTCTTGCTGTTACTCCTGGAATAATATAGTACAACAACCATTATACGGTATATATGATGTACTATAAGTCATCTGAGATGATTTAAAGCATATAGGGAGGATATATATAGGCTATGCAAATACTATACCACTTTATATAAAAGACACAAGCGTTTGTGAATTTTGGTACCTCTGGGGAATATGAGTGTCCTAGAACAGTGTCTCCTGTGGATGCCGAGGAACAAATGTAGTTTCATGTTTTAAAAATATGAAAGAGAGGGCTGGAGATTTAGCTCAGTGGCATAAGCGCCTGCCTGGCAAGCACGAGGTTGTGAGTTCAATCCCCAGTACCACATACAAAAAATAAATTAAAATTAAAAAGTGAAAGAAAAGAGAACAAAGGAGTTAACCACACCACCTCTGCTTGTATCTCATGCCCTGAATGTGGTCACATGGCCACACTCGACTGCAGAAGAGACTGGAAAATGCCATCTTTATTCCAAGCAGCTTTGTGTCCATTTAAAATCTGGAGGTGTTTTTACTGTACACTCAGAAGAGACCTGATGTAGAGAGAAAATGAACAGTCTCTGTCATTGGTCGCACAAGTCAGCGATCTTCCTCTTGAGGAAGGCGGGCTCAGGGAAGCCTGCAAACACCATGCAATAGCTCTTCTCGTTCTCACTGTCAGCACCCCTTCGGTAGCGTTCCGGGTTAGCTTCTCTGTGCTGTAACCAGGGAAGGCCACTGTGGCCTCAGTGACCACAAGAATGTGCCAAGGGCACACTGGGTGACAAATGGAGAGGGGAGTAAAAGAAGGAGGGCATCTGGGATAGGAAGGAAATGAAACAGCCTTGGAAGTGTGAATGAGAAGGAAAGCCTGCACAGGACACTCGGCATGTGTGACATCTGCCACAATCCAGTCAGAGGAAGCCGCCTCTTTGTGTTTAAAACTCATCCTGGCTCCCACAGGGGGCCACACAGGGCTGCCTTGAGTTCAGCCTGTAATGAGACAGGCAACAACAGCAGGGTCCCAGCCCCTTGAAGTTCTTCATCCCACAAAGATGCCACTGGGATGTCTGAGCATCCTCTCAATAGATAATCCCCTGTTGGCAGTGCCACAGCACTAGACTTGCCCCACAGAGCCTCTATTCCCTAGGCAGAGTTTGGAACAGGATGTGACTTCCATTTCCAATGGGAACTGTGCAGGGGGATCACTGCTGCCAATAAGCCCATATACCTTGTGCTTTCAAAGTCTCCCTCACGGTCAGTCAGACAACAAACATGTGTCGAGCCCCTGCATGGTCTGGCTCTGGCCTCAAAGCTGGGAATGCAGAGAAGCCACAGAATTTCAGCTTGCCATGGGTTAACTTCCCAATCCTGGCTCATCGTCTGGCACTAATGCCATCCAGTACCACACCCTAGAGCCTCAGACTCAAGCCCTGTCCATGTCCCCAGCCATCTCCCTCGCCCATTACCCCACGCTGGCCCTGTACCAGCCTGCTCCTGCTCAAGCCAGACAAAACCTTTTTGCCAGTATAGACAGATGAGAAATGAACGGGGTCTGCTTCATGAAATTGGTCCATGGGCTGCCTCCAAGATCTGACTGCAAGGAGAATGGACTAGAAATCGCTTGGCCATTATCTTTGCTGACAACCCCCTCCCCATTTTTTCACTATAATGAATTGCACAGAGAGCTCAGTTGTCATGAAAGCTTTTGAATTCCAGCCCTCCCGTCCTCCCAGACATCCTTAGAGGTTATCTCAGCAAGGCAGGTGGAAAAGGAAAGAGAAAAGCTTAACCCTATAAGAATAATTATGATGTATTATTAGCAAGTGATGGCAATCTAATGCAGGATTTTCAATATAGATGCTACTGACTGTAATTTTTCTCTGTCATATGTGCACACACAAAAGGGCTACATTTAATGACTCTGAAGTTCAGAGCACTTTTTCAAACTAAATTTAGTTCCTTGGAAGCAGCGTCTTAATATGGGGGTGTCTTAATAAAATAGAGATGTGGTTTGAATGTTGAAGACACTTTCCAGAGTATAGAGGAATGTTATGATTAGGATGTTTGTATGAAGAGACCAAGGGTTGGTGTGGAGTTTGCATGGCCATTATGTGCAGAAATGACAGCGACACTCAGAATGGCAGAACCACCTTGGGGATATAACATGCAGACAGGAAGGGCATTTTACTCATTTCTCTGTCTCCAGCTCCTGGCACAATTCTGGGCACAAGGAGAGGTTTGATAAATGATCACTGGCTGCATAGATGAATGTGTGGATGAATGGATCATTCGATGGAACCAGGGATACACACAGACACACCTGCTTTATTTTAATATGTCAAGAAACCAATCTTGTTAGGTGCTGAAAGGCTGGGGCTATAAACTCAAAGCACAGTACTGTGAATGCCTGGAATATGTTTAGCTTGGTTAAAAAGTGTCAGTGACGGTGTCTGTAAATTAGACTTTTATGCTTCTCTATTCAGATCTGATTTGGAATGCAAAAAAGAAACCTTGTGGGCGGGGAATGTAGCTCAACGGTAGAACTCTTGTTCAGTATGTTTGAGTCCTTGTGCTAGCAACACAAAAAAGAAGAAGGGGAGATGGGGGAGAAATGGATGGGGGAGAAAAAGGAGGGAAGAGGAAGAAAAGGAAGAAAAGGGAGCAGACCCCTGAGACAAGGGTTGAGGTCCAGGTGGTTTATTAGCTCAAGTGAGGAAGTACGGAAAGTGAGACAGGAAAGGTGGAAAAATAGTAACATGTGCAATGACAAGTAAGTTACTGCTGTGGGCAGATGGCATTCAGCCTCAGCAGGACCCCTCTGAGAAATAAGGTGAGAGAATGAGCCCCAAAATATCCTGCCAGGGCATAAAGCTGGACTTACCCTCAAAATCCTATGCTCTATTGACTGAAAGCTGCCCCAGCACACTAACACCTTCACCCTAAAAATTGACCCTAAATTTAGCAAATTTAGGTGCAGTAAAAAATTCTCATTATAGAACAAGATTGGCTCAGGTACCTCAGGAAAGAGGCTGGGCATTGTCTGCTACAGCTGCAGGTGGACCCAGGCAGGCTGCCGGTATGCCATGGTGGAGGTGGAGCACCAGCTGCACCTTAACAGGAAGGGATTGAATACAGGGAATTAGATACTCAAGGCATCTCTGGGAAGGCCAGCGGAGTCAGCCCATGCTGGCTTCCCAGAAAGACTCCCAGAACACACAGACTGACCATGGGGACCACCACCAGAGCCTTTTGACCTCTGAGGCCACCACTGCTGCTATTGCCATCACAACCATCTTTTTCCAGCCAGGAGGCTACAGAATGGGCTCTACAATGCAGCCACATAAACCCTTCAATTTATATAGCCTTGCTTAGCATCAAAAGTTGTCTAAAGGGCAAGGAGAAGGCTTCTGCCATGCATCTCCTTCCTAGATTTTGCATGCTGTGTCTAACTGACAGAACCTAATTTGCATCCAGGACCAGAGCTACAAGAGTCTGGGAAGAACAGTGTTCAGCTTCCCAATCTCTATAACCTGAGGAGGGTACAATGAATCTGAGGAAGCCAGCGTACTGTGGCCATGACCCATTCAATGAACCACCCACTGCCTGTATTTCCATTGCTATCTTGAGCCCCTCCATGGGGTGCACACACACTGTACCCCCTACCCTTATGGAAGCAGGTGTCAGTGAGAACAAGAAATACAAGACTGTGGCCCTGAAGCAAGGCCAGCAGATTGCTGTAGCTGCTGGTTTCAAACAGGAGCATAAAGACAATTCTTTCTGTGGTCTGTAGGCCATTTCAGAACTTTGGAAATGGAATGGTCAATTCATCAGAAAGAAATAGCAGGTAAGTGTGGCAGACTTTCGGCGGCCCACAGGAGAGAGACCCTGGCACCTAGGGACCCACACCATGTGGTTGACTCGGGGTACTGGGAGAACAAGGAGCTCCTCCCCTCTCTGGGGGGTGGCTGTGAGCCTGCCAGTGTGCAATCTGAGAGTCAAACGTCTCATGTCATCCTGTCCCCCGTCCCGTGCCCCCCCTCCTTAGCAAGTGGAAGCCAGTGAACTACACATCTTGTGAAAAGATTGGCTATGTTATTTAGTTCTATTTTGTTGTGCTTGATTTTACCCCCTTTAAAATAAAATTTTTAAAAAAGTAATATAAGACTTTCTGCTGTGTGCCACATTTCTCATTTTCTCAGAAGCACCAAATTCTCCCCATCACAGGGCCTTTGCACATACCACTTCCTTTGCTAGAATGGTCTCCACTCCACTGCCACCAGTCTCCTCACCTAGTGAATGTTATCCACTGAATTATAGTCTGAACAATACTACCTCCAGGAAGACTTCTCTGACTCCCCAGACTGGCTCAACTTCCCCAGTACATGTATGCTTACTATATAAGAACTATTGCCAGGGATATAGCTCAGTGGCACAAGTGCCTGTCTGGAATGCATAAGGTCCTGAGTTCAATTCCTGGTACACCATTTAAGCACTATTAACGGATGCTGGACACCTCCCACTAACCCGACCAGGCATGCTCCATAACAATATGTCTATGAGTCTTTATGTCTAAACTGAACCTGACTCAAGCTTCCCCTTGCAGTATCCAACCACTAGTCACCCCCCTCCACCACCACCAAGGCACAGCCTTTATTCTCAAACAGGCACTGAAACTGCCTATGACAGTGGTGGTGAACCTACAGCATGTATGCTATTTGTTTTTCTTGTAAGACAAAAGATGCTAATGTATGAATCGGTTTTTTCTAAGCTAACAACCTCAATATTCAGGTTTTATTTTATTTTATTTTATTTATTTTATTTAAAGAGAAGAAAGAAAAAAAACAAAACAAAACAGAATAAAGGGTAGCAACAATACAGAATTCCAAGGAAAAAAGGAAAAGAACAACAACAAAAAAAACTAAGAGATTATTACTTGACAAATTACATACTGACTTCTTGGAAATAGTTGCTCAAATTATAAAATTAAAACATGTAAAGTAGACATTCAAACAGTGAGTCTGTTAACAGTTCTGTTCCACAATCTGACAAAAAAAAACAGCAATATGGTCATCCATCTTACCCACTCAAATATACATTCAATTATATCAAAAGGGTAAAATTAAACACAACAAAACAGAACAAAGTGGATCACAAGAAAGCAATGTAAGGGACATAAATTCAAAAACTAGACAATTGGAAATATTCATTCTCTAACATGTTGACTCTTGTTTCTTCCAAATAGTTGTCCATATTGTCACATACAGGGAATTCACATGAAGCAACATAGTATGGAATTGATCTGAGCAGGACGAGGAGGGCGTTTCAGGTCTTCAAGACGAGACAATAGGGAAGCCGAGAGTGTCTCTCATTCTCCTCAAAACAGCTGTCCATACCTTCATGTGTGTTGAACTTAAACAAAACAAAACAAGCTAAAATCACTTTGAACAAAGAATGATAGTTTTGCTGGATTACACATCATGACATTATGGAATCAGCACTGGGTACTGTAGTGTCTCTTTTTCTTCAAAGTAGTTGTTCATTTCAACATGTGTTATTTTTTTTGTATGAGTCGGCTACCTCCGAGATCTACACATGCATGAGTCTCTACATGTATATCTATCCTTTCTGTATTAGAGGTA
>PVJX010028228.1:0-24076 GCA_004027295.1 Dolichotis patagonum | reverse complement strand
TCCCAAACAGAAAAGTCCAGGAGACATAGACATGAAAGAAGTGGAAGTCTTACACTTGAAATTTCTGGGATGATGGCAACTGAAGTAGAGAAACTACTGCATGAGACCGTAAAAGAAATCAGATCAGAAATAATAACTCATGTAAAAGAAGAAATGACAAACATAATAAAAGGGTTGCTAAGCATATCTAAAGAAGACATAGATTAAAAAAAAGAGAAGCATAGGAAAATGATGGAAACCTTGAATGAACAATGTAGAGAAGAATTGGAAAGCATGAAACAGACTGAAAGAGATATCCAGGAAATTAAAAACTCCATTGAAAGCTGGCAAAACTGCTTGAAGAAAATTAAAGATAGAGTTTCAGACTTTGAAGACAAGATGGCAGCTAGCAATCACAAAAGGAAAGATCTCTTAAAATAACAAGGAGTCAGGAAATAACAATTCAATGGCTATAAGACAACACAAAGAAAAATAATTTAAGAATGATAGGTGTCAATGAAAAAGCAAGAGTCAACACAAATCACATAGAGATTATTTACAGAAGTAATAGTAGAAAACTTCCCAAGCATGGAAAAAGGACCTGACATACAGATAAGTGAGGACTATAAAACTCCAACTAACCATAACCAAAATAAATCTACACACAGACATATAATAATCAATATCCCAGGAATTCAGCAGAAGAACAGAGTATTAAAGGGTGTTAGAGAAAAGAACAGATCCTCTATAAAGGAAAACTCATCAGAATCATGACAGACTTCTCAACACAAACCCTCAGGTCAAGTTTAGAATGAAATATTTCAAGTCCTGAAAGAAAACAACTTCTAACACAGATTGATGTACCCTGCAAAACTACCTTTCAAAACTACTACAGAAATAAGATACTTCCATGACAAAGAACAACTGAAGGAATTCATGACCACCAAATCAACCCTACAAAGAGAACTAAAGGACATTCTAGAGAGAGATAAAATGAGGATGGACCCAGGAATAGCAGCAGAGTGATCACCAAATGGGGCAGACAATTGAATGAAAGGGAAAAGTAGGAAGTCGATGGCAGGAAAAAAGCATGGTAGACACAAACCAGTGCATGTTGGCTGTAACCATTAATATAGATGGCCTCAATTCACCAATAAAATGAAACACAGGTAGAGTGGATCAAGAAACAATATTTACCAATATGCTGTATACAAGAAACACATTAACTCAAAAGGAAATTCATAGAATGAAAGTCAAAAGAGAGAAAACAATGCTCTACACAACAGGAGACCAGAAAAAGGCAGGGGTAGCTTGCCTATCAACTGCAGAATGGATAAGAAAGATAATGGCATTTTTATACAATAGAAAGCTACTCAGCAATAAAGACAGAGAATCATGAGGCTCTTGTAGGTAAATGGCTGCAACTTGTGATCATGCTTTTGGGTGAAATGGTTTTGATTCACATAGATTAACATCGTGTTGTTTCCATAATATAAAAAACTGAAGGAGTTGGGGGCTAGGGATTTAGCTCAGCGGCATAAGCGCCTGCCTTGCAAGTGCGCAGTCATGAGTTCGATCCCTGGTACCAAAAAAAAAAAAAACTGAAGGAGCAAATGGGATCCAAAATGTACAATAGATATTGTGAAAGTGAAAGGGGAAGAAATACCTAGAAAAGGAAGATAGCCATTGTTAATTCCCTATTATTTTGTTCTAAAGTCCTGTATCATTTTCATTGTTTTGTTTTGATTGGTTTTATTCTGATTTGTTTGGTTTGATTTTATTATATCCGATGGCATGGGCTATTTCAAAGATAACATGATGCATTATAGTAGCCATTGTTTATTTCCTATTATCTTGTTTTGAAGTCCTGTATCACTTGCACTGTTTTGTTTTTATTGGTTTTATTGCTTTATTTTGTTTGGTTTTGTCCTCTTAAAAATACAAAAAATTGGATTGGAGGATTATGTTTTGTTTGTTCTTTTTTGGTATTCTACTCTATTATTAATCTAGTATGTGATGCCAAGTGCTGTCCCAGGGTCTGAAGATCCCCTACTCACAGGGGCTCATGAACTAGGAGAACAGATATTTAGACAAGTGCCAACAGTGAACCATGATGTGAATTGCTGTACAAGAGGAACAGCAGTGAGAACCTAGTCTACTGAGATTGATGCCTCTCTGACATTGATCTAAAAAAGAAGTTTGAGTTAACCAGAAAAAGAGAGGGAAAAAAAGTGAGAGGGATAGTATTCCAAGGAGAGGGACGAGTATGTACACAGGAAGAACAGCGTATATCAGGAAACGAAAGGATTCCATGTACCCAGGATGGGAGTAGAAGGAAGACAAGTGAAGAAACTGCTGATTTGGGGCCTTCTAGCCCTAGAAAACAGCAGTAAATCGGGTCAATGAATGACTCACCACAGCTAAACTGGATAAGGGAGTTCACAGAGATTACAGACTGTCCCATTCCATGCATACCAGGAATTCAGTTAGGCTCTAAGAACTTCATAGCAATCAAAAATACCCCCCAACACTTGGAGGGTCCTAAGGGTAGAATACAGTTACAGACTGAATTGTACACTCCCTCCAAAAATTTCATATAAAGAAACCCAAATCTTCAGTGTGACAGTTATTTGGAAATAGGATCTTTAGGCAGGTAATTGAGGTTGCATTGTATCATAAGAGTAAGACCCTAATCCAATAAGACTGATGTCCTTATAGAAGATGAAGAAACCCCAGGGATAGGTGGGCACAGAAGAAAGGCTAAGTGTGGCCATCTGCACACAAAAGGAGGGGCTTCTGAGGAAACCAATTCCACCAGCATCTTTGCCTTGGACTGCCAGCCTCCAGAATTGTGAGAATATTAATTTTTGATGCTTGTGCCATTCAGACAGCAGTATTTTGCTTTGGTGGCCCAAAAAGATGGGTGCAAATATAAGCAGAAGCTCCAGACCCTTCCTAGCCTCCTCCCAGAACCATCAGAAGCTTTGAACATATGTATGGACACCCTTGCTCAAATATCTAAGCTCTCCCTAGCTCAATACCTAAGCTCCCATACAGCTATCTCTTGGCCTCCAGAAGGCCTGGGAAATACAAGTGGTTTTATTCATGGGGGAGACAGACAAGGCAAGAGGTCTAGGCAGTCTTTGGAAATGGACTCTCAACTACTTGTGCCATCTAGCAGGGGTATAATGAGATTGAATAACCAGCTATGGTTCCCACAGCTCATAACAGATCAGAATTAGAACCTCTTTCTAAGATTCCTTGTCCACACTAGGTCCCAAGGAACCCCTCCTTAATCTATACACCTGCCCCAGGAGGAGTCTTTCCCCTAGGCAGACAAAAGATTCAAACATATAATCTGAAGGCATTCATTTGTGGAGCACTTACCAGGTGTCTAGCATTGAGCTGGATCCTGAGGTTTGAGAGAAAGAGGCAAAAGTCACACACCCTCAGAGGAGTCACATTCTCTGCAAAGCAGCAGATGGATGCTGGCAGGTGTATGGAGGGTGATTACAGCACTGCGGATGAGACCCACAAAGGGGAATTTGTAGCAATGGGGGCAAAGCCCATGACCCTGCCAGGGTTTGCGGGGAGTAGGAAGAGGAGTAGTGAGAATAAACTCTCTGCAGAAAATGGTGCCTGAATTGATTCTTGGAAAATGAGTTAAAAGGCAATAAGTAAAGAGTTTACTAAGGTATAAGACCAGAAATAGGCACAGCCAGATCTGCCCCCTGCCCCCTAAAAATACTTGGATACCCAATTATGGAGTTTGACCATTCTCTTAAAGACAATGAAAAACTGTGCCCCAGATTCCACATCTGAAATGAAGGAGATTCTCACATTTATTTCATAATATCATTGTGAGATTAAAATGCTTAGTATAATGGTTGGTTCATATTAAGTGCTCAATAACTGCTCAATAATTACAAGTATTATTGAAAGACTTTTGGTAGGTTAATTCCATGATAATAATAACTGAAAGTATGACAAGTACCATTAGCTAAACATGCCATCCCTGGTGCTAAATACTTCATGCCTACCATTGCTTTTCTTCTGAACATTTATCACTACTTGGTATTGCATCATGTGTTTATGTGATCGTGTGGTTACCACTTGCCTCTCCCACTGAATGGAAGTCCCCCAGGGGCAAGATGCTGTTTGTCTTATTTGCTGCTGAATCCTACAGCAGGAACTGACAGCTGAACTAAAAGTTCAATGAACAGCTGAGTTGAGTAAATAAGTAATGATCCTATTTACAATAAACCAGAGAAGTAAATTTTATTACCTTGATTATTTCAAATGAGGAAGCTGCAGTATGCAAAGATTATTCAGTGTGGGCCAAACATGTGAAATGGGAGGCAAGGAGATCAGAGAGGAGACTGTTACAGACATGAGTGAAGAGAACAAGAATGGAGAGAGGTTACTAAACTGGAGGGATTTTAAAAAGTGGATGGATGGGTGGATGGACAGATGGATGTGTGGATGTGTGGACGGGTGGTTGGGTGGGTGGATGGCTGGCTGGCTGGATGGATGGATACATAGCTGGAAACATGAATGGGTAAGTGAGTGAGTGGGTGAGTGGATACAGGGGAGGATAGATGGGTGGATGCATGAATGGATGAGTATATCTTCAGAGGTACCTGGTGCCCTTGTATGAAGCATTTTATGCAGAGAGTAAATGTTTTATTAACATTAACTAGAACAAATATAAAAATACTGTCCAACTTATAAGAGCAGAGCCTGTAACACCATGAGATTCAGGAAAATAGCAATCCTCTCCAAGATGCTGTTATACCAATTTTTTCCAAAACCCACATGCTCAATTATTCTTCCTTTTACCCTTCCAAGTCAAATAAAGCATAAGTCAGCCTTTAGCCTGTCATTCCTTCAGCTGATTTCCAAATCCACAGTGCTGAGGCTTTAAATTATTCTGTGCCTAACCTGGTTAAGCAATACCTGAGACTAGCTAGGATAATCTTATTGTCAGGGAAACAGAGTTGGTCTGACCTGCAGAGCTCCTGCTGATGTTGCTGCTATTCTGGAGAGAGTGTTAAAGGCAACTCAGGATGGCTTTGAAAGATGATTCCTGTCTAGTTGAGTCCAGACAGCCACCCAGTCATAAAATTCCCACTCGGGCCCTTCTTCCTTATTAAAGACAGAACATAGACAGGTCTGGTCTGCTTTCTTTTTCTTCAATCCCTCTTCCCCCAGTTTTTCTTGAAAACACTCTCCCCTTTTCCCTTTCCCTTTCCCTTTCCCTTTCCCTTTCTCTCTCTCTCTCTCTCTCTCTCTCTCTCTCTCTCTCTCTCACATCTCTCTCTCTCACACACACACACATTGACTGTCATGTTTAGAGATACAGTGGCTAAAATATATAAATACAATTCAAAAAAAGTATCTTCCCAATCCTTCCTTGAAATCCCCCCATTAGCAATACATTCCTTTGTGTTAAGCATTGCCCTCTTGTGGCCTGATCATCTCTTCAAATAATAGTCAAGAATTCCACCTGCTAGATTAGTAGGAGACAATATGTCTCCATAGGAAATTCTCCTAACCTCTAAATTATTCAGATTACCCCAAGGCATTGAGCAGTCCATCACAGCATCTTATCTGACCTCCACATTTCAGTGGGGTGGTGCTGGTTGATTCTGATGCTTGACATTCCAGAGAAAATAGTGTCATCATAGTAGGCCTGGTAAAACAGGCTATGCCACAGTGGCCAGTTTTGGAGCTGGCTTCTAGACACAACCACTGACCCTCTTCTAAATAATATTTAGTCCCCTTCCCACATGCCAATCAGGCTGATCACACTACCTGTGTGCTCCTTCTTCAATTATTGAATTTCAAACCAGTATTTTCTAGGGCACAATGTGTGGGTAGGTCTAAAGGTAACTTTTTATTGCTGTAAATAAACATAACGCAAGTTTACCATTTTTAGGTATTCAATTCCATGGCATCAAGGACATTCACAATGTTGTGTAACCATCACTATCATTCAAATAGTTTTTAGCATACCAAACAGAAAAAATTAAGCATAACTCCTTGTCCCTTGCCATAGCCCTTGGCAACCTCCATTCTTCCTTCTGTTTCCATGGAGTTTCCTATGCTAGATACCTCCTATAAGTAGGGTCACATATTTATCCTTTGTGGCTGATTTTTCTGCTTTTTCAATATTTGCAAAGTTCACTCATGGTTCATTACAGCATGTGTCAGAATTTCCTTTTAAAAACTGGGCAATATTTCGTTGCATAGATAGAACATATCCACTCGTGTTGATAGACAAGACACTTCAGTTGCTTCTACTTTCAGCTTTGATGAATGCTGCCATGAATATTGGTGTACAAGTACCTCTTTGAGTCTCTGCTTTCAATTCCAGAAGAAATTTTTACAACTTCTGGTTAAACTTAGGTCATCAAAATTCAGTGCCCTCTCCTCCAATTTGATTGTATTTCATTATTTCCAAAACTCTTCTCACTACCCCTGGGTTTTAGACATGTTCTCCACAAATCCTTCCACCGGGCTCTCTATTTATGTAGGAGACTAGGAATTTGTACTGATTCTTGTCCTCTGAGGAAGCCCCAAGAGCTTCAGGTGAATGATCTCTCTTTTTCCCTTTACTGGGCTTTGCACACAAAATGCAATTGGGGAAATGACCTTGGTTAAGTCATCTAATTCCAGGAAATTATCCAGACTGCACCCTACATTTGCCCCAAAAAAGAACAAACAAGATTAGCTTCTCTCAGTTAAAAACAAAACTATAATCCTATACAAGAGAGTTACCAAATAAATATTTATTGAATGACTGAAAAACAAGATTTTAATTATTTTTTTTCTTGGAGTTAAGCCAACAGCCTAACTTAAGTTATGACATCACCTGTACAGGACATGCCCCAAAAAAATAATCTTAAACTGGATCAGTAGAAACTGAATCGGTAGGCATTTGCCTATCTCATACCTCTGGGCATCAAAAACAAGGTTTAGTTTTGAGGAGGGTGGAATGAAGATTTTGTGATGAGTATTTGTTGGATGGCTGTGTTCTCCCACATCTGATCTCAAGGTGAGAGGAGTTTGCCTCCTCACTCCAAATCAAGAGACTCTGAGAGTTCAACATGTGTCCTGGAGTTTAGTGACCTCAAGAGAAGCCCAACATAATGAAAAGCATGTATGTGTGATTTTCCAAGCCTGGGAGCAGAGTGAAGAAAGACTTGTTTGGGAACAAGTAGTCTTTCTACTGATGGAGGAAATGCTTAAAGCAATGCTTTTTCTGGATCCTAACATGACTCCCACAAAAAGGATCTGGTTTGTGTCATCTTAAAGGGTATTCTGCCCATAAGGATCTCATGAAGGGATCAAGGTACAGCTAGGAGGGTAGAAACAGAAGGAACCTGGAGAGAGATCCAAGTAAGAGGCTCTCCAGAAAACCCCCAGAGATGTCCTGTGAGGATGAACCAGCACTGCCCCCCCCAACTGCCCAGGGGACAGCAATCCCAGAAAGTGACTGCACTTGTTGCATAATAGCCTCCCCACTGCTATCCCACTGTCTCCCCAGTATCTCCTTTCCACCCCGCCTCCTCCCACCCTAAGGGACCAAAGTGCTACAAAGGAAGAAGCAAGCTGTAGAACTGGTGAGAGGTCTACCCATGACCCAGCTCTCCTTCAAAGGAAAAAAGAAAATATTTAAGACAATAGACCAGGTTTTGTAGTTACTAAAAGGGCTGTCCTTGTATCTGAATTGTTCTTAACACTTTGTGATGTGCCAGAGCTTTCTTCCAAGAATGAACAACAGATTCCTTTCCCTTTTGTACACTGAGGCAAGCCTATCTGACTAGTTAGTTATGTCAACCACAGGCACTGTGTGAAGCACTGAAGACTCTACACCAAAAAGACTATAAAGTCTCACCTCAAGGAAATCCTTACATAATTTTTTATTTATTATTGTAGGATTCTATTTCTCTCAGGCAGGCTCTGTGAAAAAGGAAAGATTTGGTGTTTTCTGCGGGAAGAAAGACCACACACACACACACAAAAAGGATAACTGAGATTCTGGGAAAATGAAAGACAGTGATATGGTTCTAGAATCACCCCAAGTCTCCCCATTACTAGAATAACTAGAAGAGTATCATAGATGGTATTAGACGTTGTCGGTGCCCTCAGGCTCCCGTTACTAAGTGGATGCATGCATTTCCCACTCTAATGGCTCACTGCTTCTCTTTTGCTGGAGAAATTCTCTCAATTAAATGGGAGCTCCTTGTCTAGGACGTGACACCTGTCAGGGAGCAATTCATGGCCAATGACATGGAGGCAAAAGGTTGCCTCATTGCCAAAGGTGGCACAACTGCCTGTGTGGTCACGACAATTCCCTAGCCCATATTGAGACCACCTCTTTGCTCTTCCTCTTTTCCTGCTGCTTCCTGTATCCTTTCTTCATTTTCTTCTGGGAACACTCCCCTACTTGGTCTCTTGCACAAGAGTCTCCATTGCCAAGAAACCTACTCAAAACAGAGAACAAAACCAGAAAATCATGGAAAACATCCACAATAAAATTAGGTGACAAGAAATCCCAGGACACAGAACCCATGGTTGTTAGATTTTTTAATCCCTGCACTTTATGCTAGAAGGCAATGAAGTATCACATTTGGGATTCTCAAAGAAACACAATGGGCCCCAAATTTTTATCCTAAACTGATCTTCAAGCAAAATGAAACTTGAAAACTAAGCCCTAAACTCTCAAAGGAGTGAATCTGAATACATATTCAGTTAGTATTATCACCACATAGAATGTTTCAATTGTCCTTGAAATATACAATTTAACTCAGACCTCAAGAATAAAAAACTGCAAAAAATAATAGAATACTCATAGAGTTGAAAACAGGTACTCAAATAAAATTTGTACATGAATGTTCATAGCAGCATTATTCACAATTTTCAAAACATAGAACCAACTTAAAAACTCATACAAGGAAATATGATTGAGTCTCAAAAAGGAATGAAGCACTGGTACACGCTACAATATAGATAAAGTTAAAAACATTATGTTGAGTGAAAGAAGCCAGGCATAAAAGACCACGTATAATATGATTCCATTTATACGAAATGTCCAGAATAGGCACAAATGTAGAAACAGAAGATTAATGGTTTTCAGAGGCTTAGGAAGAGGACAGAATAGGCAGTAAATGCTTAATGGGCACAGAGTTTGTATTTGGAGGGAAGAAAATGTTTTAGAACCAGATAGTGGTGATGGGGGCACGACTTTATGGCTGTACTTTAACCACTGAATTGTACACTGTGAAGTCCCAAAAGGGAGAAGTTTATTATAATAATTTTCTCAATAAAGAAAAAACTTTAAATTGTTCTCATGAATTATATTGATAGTGTACACAATGATGTTATTATTCCTAGGCTGTTGTATATGCATTACAGTATATTGCAGAATAAATCTATGTGTTTTGGGTTTTGTTTAGGAGGGTACTGGAATCAAACTTATAACCTTGCACTTGCCAGGTAGGTGCCATGCCACTGAACTATATCCCTGGACCAGAATAAATCTAAAGAGTAATCATGTTCATGTATTTAGGAACCAAGATTCTCAGCAAGGAAAAGGAAATAAAGATATAAGAGTGTTAAGGTTAAGAAAAAACCTACAGTCATGATTTAATTGGAAGTCAGTATGAATTTATTATATGTTTTGTTCTTTAATCACATACTGACACCGTCTATTGAAAATCCTCAGACATGATCACTGGACTCTGTTCTGGCATTTTATCTGGCATAACTGGCACTTGAAGATTTGTGAAAGAAAAGAGAGAAGGAAAAGTTAGGATTCAGGTTAGGGTTAGGCTTAGGGAAGGGTGGCAAAGTCAAATTGGTATGAATGTTTGGGTGTATACTTGATGTGTGCTAACACAGAAAATGATCTGAAAGAATATATTAAGAGTGCTAACAGAAATTATCTTTAACTAGCTGGATGCCTTTGCTATTTACTTAATGTCCTCTAATAAATTTAAAATATTTTAAGAATATGTAAGGACTTTATAATGAAAACACATTTTAAAATAAAAGTCTGCAAGAAAATTAGCAATAAGTATTACAACATGTATTAAAATTATGCTTGAGACAAATTAATAGAGCTGTATTTATGCATATGGATTTTTTTTTACATTTATTTATAATATAGGAAACTTCCAAACATCCAGGACACCCAATTATAGGGCATTATTTTAGTTAAATATGCTACATACATATAGTGGAACACTGTGAAGTCATTAAAACTCATATTTTCTAAAACCACTTAATGAACAGGAAAAGGTCTATGATATATTGTCAAGTGGAAAAAATTGTAGGGGGTATTGTATGTAAGATCTAGAATTTTGTTTTAAAAATATGTGCATGCATGTGCATCATATACAACGAATGTACTCCCATGCATTAAAAAAAAAATCCAGGATGGATTTAAACCAAGATATTAAAGGGGGGTTACATCTAAGTTATAAAATTATAAGTAATTTTAATGTTTATTCCGCAGTAACCTCCATAATTATTGTGTATCTATGAAGAATTTTCTGCATATACCTTTTTATAGACACATTTTATTTTTGTAATTTTAAAAGAGCAATAAAAGTTCATTTTAAAGGAATAAAACAGGATCTAAGAATGAAATGGAATGCCAGCTTCCAGCTACTTCCAAGTCAAACTTCTGTTTGTACCTGACCTTAGTACATGGGCATGAGACCTCATCAGTACAAGAGCCTTAAAGGAAATAGGAACAAGTAGGGATCTGGGCATTGCATCTGCCCAGGATGGAACCATCATCACCAAGAGGGCACTCACCATCACTCCACGGGCTACTCTTCACATGCACAAAATCCACTCACTTCTCTCTTTTCCTGCCTAGTCCTCCTCTTCCCTGAACAACTCTTGAAATTTTCCAAAAATTCTCAGTCATGTCCCTTACTAGGTTCTAAGCGTTGGACATATGCAGTTTTTGCCAGCCTGAATCCATACACTCTTCAGGCAAAATATTCTGAGTTACCTCTGGACAATATCATCGATCTATTTGCAGCCCATGTGCTTCAGATGGGGCTCCATCTACAGCCCAGAGTAAGAACATGGGATGCAGGCTGGAGCTAATCAGAATATCCAATTCTTCTGGCCCAAATGATTGGTTCAAAGATAATTGCATGATCCAGTCAGAGTCTATGAGGTGCAAATGTGCGATGAGACTTTTACTGGGAATTCTGAGACAAAAACTATTTTGCTTTTTCTGTTGGACATAGATCTAAAATAATGTATACTGGGTTCTGCTGGAAGTCTTCAAAATCACAAAAACTTTGTGAATGGAATCAACTCATAAAAAAGAACAAAGAGAAAGGGGGGAGGGAAGGATAGAGGAAGGAAGGGAGGCAGGAAGACAGAGAGGCTGGAAGGGAGAGAAAATATTTTGGTATCATTTAGGCCCCTAAATGTAGCTATAACAAAAGTACATCCTACCTTTGGGACTTTTTAGTTACCAGATTCCTTCTTTGGTTAAACCAGTCTGAGTTATGTTTTTCCTGATTTCCAACTTGTGGACTTCTATCTAGATGTCCAACCAAAGCCTCATTCGCACATAGGTGGGGCTTTTGGGAGTGACTAGATCACGGGTGTGTGTTACTAGATTAGCCCACTAAAGTTTACCAGGTTCTGGCTGTGAGTGGTAGCTTTACTGAAGAGGGAAGACCCACGCTGGGTGTGAGTGGCACCAACCAACAGGTTTCTAGCCTGGATGATACAAAAGGGAAAGCAGAAGGAAGGTGGCTGCTTCCTGCCTGTCATGCCATGGACTGTCTCTCCTCTGCTATGTCCCTCTACCATGCCATACTGCCTTGGAACCTGCCAACTGTGGACCAAAACCTCGACAAACTATGAGCTAAAATAAACCTTACCTCCTTTAACTTGTGGGTGCTGTGTATTTTGTCTCAGCAATGAGAAAGTAAACAAGATACAACCAAACACTAACACTGACACACCTGATTTCTTCTAATTGCCTGAAGTCAGGATTGAGGGATGAATTTGGAGAATGGCTTAGGTATGAAAACAAAAACCTAAAATCAAAAGACCTAGGTTTAAATCTTTCCTCTGGTAATTATTAGTTGTGTGATCTTGAACCATGTGCTTACCTTTCTGATCTTCAGTTTCTTGATCTGTAAAATAAGGATATCAACACCTACATAACAGCCTTGTTGGAATTAAATATTAAGAATTTTGATTTGGGGGTAGCAATGTAGCTCAGTGTTAGAACACAACCTAACAAGCCCACAGTTTGGGGCTTGAGTCCTAGAACTGCAAGAAAATTTTTAAAAGTTCTATCTTGAGAACAATGGGAAACCCTAGAAAGTGGGTGTGACTGGTGAGAGTTCTTCAGTTTATGTCTTTAAAATTATCACTGCTGTGTGGCTGCTGTGTGAAGAGTAAGTTGCAAGAGAGAAAAGGTAAGGGCAGAGAGATCTGGAAGGAAGGGACTTTAGAAATCCAGACAGATAATGGTGACTTGAATGAGGACAACATTTAGCCAATATCAATTATCAAATGGCAGTTGCAAAATGACAATTAACAGATTTGCCAAATGCCACATTCCTGTGTCATTTCCTACTTTTTTTCACTCAGTGAATTTTGTGCTTAAATTCTACTGCATCTTAAGGAACAATTCCATGAAATCTCAATTTTAATTTATAAGATATATAGATATAGATATTTCCAATCCACATTAAAATAAATATGTAACTACTAATTTTTATGATTACACACAAATCACTTATATTCATCTCAGATATTACCAGTAGGAGCCAATTAGCTTGACCATGGGTGGCAAAAGGGACAGAAAAATGTACTTCTATTTGTTATCCAGAGAAAAAGTACTAGTTGGCATCACAGAAGGTGGTTTAAGAAGTCTGGTAGGGAACTTTTTTCACCTGTAGATGGACTTTAAGAAAGAACTCAGTTTTGGAGGGGAAAAAAAGATCTCAGCCTAGCAGAAAAATTAGAAGGTAGTTATTTGAATGACATTCTTCCCTTTTACAAAATGGCTCACCACAGAGACCCTTTAAACTGAGAGCTCCCCTACTGAATAAGTGCCTGGTACAATCATTAACTACTTGACAGAGAGCTTGGGGGCAACCAGAGGAGGGAGGAGGAGGTGGAGAGGAATCTTAAAGCCAAGCCTTGGCCTATTTAAGACCAATTTGAAATGAGGATTTCAGAAAGTCTGAAAGTATAATTTAAGTGAAAGGGCTAAGTAGGCTTCCATGAATAACTCTTCCACTTAGATAGTGTTCCTGAAGAATATTCTACACTGCAGCCATTTAAAAAGTGTGTTTTAGGAGAATATTTAATGACATTGGAAACATCTCAAAAGCAGGTGGCAAATCAGCATGTACAGCATGATTCCAATTTCAGATTCAAAAAAGAAATTCTATACACAGGTTTAAAAACAGACTAGGAGTCTACATAAAAATGTTAACGACATTTATATTTAGATGGTAGTATTAGGTGGGTGATTTTTTAGTTCTGTCCTTATTCTTGCCTGAATCTACCCTTTTCTGGTTATTTTTAAGTAGAAAATGACAATGAGTACTTTTGTAAAATTAATTAATTAATTAATTAATTAATAGCCTATTACATAGTGCACCACTTACTTATTGAGTGAAAATATAAAGGGAATCTCATACTAAATGGGTCAAACCTCTTTATTTCCTATATGAGGATATAATGATAGTTAACATTTTGCAAGCACTTATTATGTGTCAGACACCGTGCTCAGCGGCATATATATATATATATATATATATATATATATATATAATCATGTCACAACCACTCCATGAGATGGGTATTTTATTACTCTCACCTCTAATTTTCCAAATGAAGAAAATGGGGCTCGGAGCAATGATACAATCTGTTCAAGGTCACTAGCTGGCAGGTGCCAGAGAATCCAGGTCTCCTGATTTCTAATTCAGAGCTCTTTCTCCTTCATAGCATTGAGTTTCTACAGATGCCCTAGTTTATGGGCTGAAAACATTGCATAATTACCCCATAAATAAACCATCGAACTTATTTATTCCTTGCATTTAACTTAGTATTTAGCATTTAAAGGACACATTACATTGAGCAAGAACCATCAATCTTCCACATAACACTCTGGTTAATAACTTGGTAATTATAATCCACCATCACAAAGCTGAACATGCTTGTGTTTCCATGGTCCTGGGTCCTGTTTTAAGGAAGAGTACTCATCAATTATCTCTGACCTGCATGCTCTGTAAATTTATACCCTCCCAGACCACTAGCACTTACCCTGGTGGTAGGAAAGTTCAACAGTAATTGCAGAGACCCTTAAACCTAGGGATGTGAAAATTGTGTACCTGTGCACCTCTTTAACGTTACACCAGGATATCACTTAGTTATGATACTAGTAAGAGCTGTTTATAAAGTATGCACTCTTATGTGCCAAGAGATTAATTGATTGCTGTTTTACAAGAAAAATAGTATAATACAGTGCTTATAAGTCCCATCAGATCCAGTCTCCCCTTATACCAGCCAGTTTCTGATGTACCCCAAATCTAAAAGTTTCATGAACATAAACATTTTAATTATTTTACATATGCACCTCTGCTTGGCTATAGTACTGCTGAGTTCATCTTGGATTCCATATGCTCGACATCCATGGTAGGTCCAGGTTTGTTCCAGGGGTGTCCCCAGACCAACAGCCTCACAGGCATATTTTTCTCATACTAAATAACAAGAGCACAATAGAACTAAAGGAAACACATAATGTCTCCTGAGGGTAAGGTTGTGGACCCCAAATGTCCACTCTGTCCACATTCCATTGGCTAAGAAAACCTCAGTGGCCAAGCTCAACATCACTGAGGTAAGGAAATAGTCTGCTCCAGTGGGAGGTACTGCAAAGTCACGTGGAAAAGGCCATGGGTGTGTAATTCCATTAAGGAAAGAATGAAGTAGGGAGGAGCAATGATCCATTTTACCCACTCTTTTATAACAAATATACCATCACATGCCTAAATATGCTGAAATGAAATCCAGAGATACTATAACCTACATGCATATAAAATTTCACAAATCAATTTCACATTGAAATGCTGAAAGACATAGTGTGATAGTCTGATGTTGGCACCTCAGTGAAAATACTATTTGTATAACAGCTACAAATGCAAGCTGATAGACACATGGTACTGACCCTTCAACTACCACAAGCAGCACTGCCTCTCGTGATGTGAATTTTTGGAAATGATGCAAAACTATGGGTAAAGTCTTTCTTTTAATGATCTACAATCATTCTTGATGCACACTATAAATTTCAATCCTAGAAAAAGCAAAATATACTAAAAACACTGTTAACTGTAAAATAAGATCATATGATTATAAATGATTTTCTATCTACATAAATGTTAAGCAGGACATGAAAAAGTTAAGTAAGACACAGGGCATTCATACACAACTGAATGTCTAGCTCACCTGGTCCTCTAAGGTAAATTATGAGATTGTCACACCTGTCCCATCTTTCTAACTACCAAATTAACCCCCACAAATCTTTGGAAGAACCCCTAAGGGGCATTACTGCCTCTATGAAAACCACAGTGTTGTATTAGAGTGAAGTGTTTGACACTTTGTTTACAGCTTGATTTTGGGTACAGGCTCTGCCTCCTATTTACTAGCTGTGTGACTGCAGACAAGTTACTAAACTGTTCTACACTTGCCTTACTCAAATGCTGCTTTAAGAATAATTAAAAGTGGCCAGCACAAGCAGAGAGAACCAGTCAGATCTGCCTCTGCCTCCCAGCCACCACTATCAGAAGGCTCGCTTCCCAGGGGCAGCCAGCATGAGCAGGAAAGTAAGCCCCATGCAGGAAAGTAAGCCCCATGCACCCACAGACCACCACTGGAGACTCTTGCTTCCTTTGGACAGCCATCACCCACAGGGAGAACTAGATTAACACACCTCTGTGTGCCTGCCATCATCGGGGGACTTCCGGTGTAGACACACAGGCTTAGGGAAGCACCCACAACCACACACTCCTGGCCATCAGGGAAGCCCCAGTGTAGCTGCAGGGGTCTGGAGAAGCCCATCCTATGCCCTGCTACCTCCCTGGGAACCTGGGGTCAAAGAAATCCAGGTGCCTGTCCCATTTCCCTACATATTGGAGAGGCAGCCAACTTGAAAAGTGCCTGCGACCCCACAATCAGTTTGTTGGAAAGAACCCCAGAGAATGTCAAGACAAAGGAGCAAGAGGCAATCTCAGACCTTCAGCCCACACAGAATAAGTATGGGAGATTTGAAAGAAAATGGAAGTCGCACACCTGAAATCTCCAAGAGTTAGCAACTGAAGTAAAGAAACAGCTTCATGAGACTGTAAAAGTAATCAAATCAGAAATAATGTCTCAGGTAAAAGAAGAAATCATAAACATGATTAAAGAACTTCTGAGAATATCTAAAGAAAACAGATGAAAAAAGGAGCATAGGAAAATGATGGAAACCTTCAATGAACAATATAGAAAGGAATTACAATGCATGAAACAGATTCAAAAGAGATATCCAGGAAATTAAAAAGTCAACAAAAAGTTTGCAAAACAGCTTGAAAGACACGGAAGATAGACTTTCAGACCTTGAAGACAGGATTGCATCTAGTGATCATGAAAGGCACGATCTCTTAAGAGTAACAAGGAATCAGGAAATAATAATTCAATGGCTGCAAGACTATTCAAAGAAATATAAGAGTGATAGGTATCAGTAAAGAATCAGGGGTCAACACAAATGAAATAAAAAGGCTATTTACAGATGTAATAGTAGAAAACTTCCCAAACATGGGAAAAGGACCTTCTAGCATGCAGATAAGTGAGGCATACAGAACTCAAACTAGCCATAACCAAAGTAAACCTATACTTAGACATATGATAATCAAGATCCCAGAAATTCAGCACAAGAACAGAATATTAAAAGCTGTTAGAGAAAAGAGCAGATCGCCTATAAAGGAAAACGAATCAGAATCATAGCAGACTTGTCAACACAAACAATCAAGTAAAGAAGAGTTTGGAGTGAAGTGTTTCAAGTCCTGAAAGAAAACCACTTCCAACCCATAATGATGTACCTTGTACAACTATCTTTCAAAATTGTTGGAAAAATAAGATATTTTCATGATAAAGAACAACTGAAGGAATTCATCACCACCAAACAAAACCTACAGAGAGTGCTGAAGGATATTTGAGAGAGAGTGAGATAAAGATGACCATGGTTCCAGGAACAGCAGCAGAGGAGGATTGTCAAAAAGGACAGGCACTGAATAAAGGGGGGAAAGTGGAGGGCCAATAGCAGGAGGACAGCATGGCAGAGATGGACCAGTATATGTTGGTTGCAACCATTAACACAGAAGGCCTCAATTCACTAATAAAAAGAAACACAGGACAAGTAGATCAAGAAAGAAGATCCATCAATATACTGTATACAACAAACACATTTAACTCAAAAGGAAATTCATAGATTGAAAATCAAAGGAGAGAAAACAATTGTTCCACATGACAGGAGACCAGAAAAAAGCAAAGGTACCTTGCCCATCAACCACAGAATGAATAAGATATGATATTTTCATACAACAGAAAGCTACCTAGCTACAAAGTAGGATAATCTTTAGGCTTTTGTAGATAAATGGATACAACTGGAGATCACGTTCATGTGCAAAACTGCTTGAACTCATACAGGTAAACCCTAGCATAAAAAAACAGGAGTTAGTGGGATCCAAAAAACACAATAGATATCATGAAAGTGATAGGGGAGGAAATACCTAGCAGGGAAAGGTGATAATCACTGTTAATTCTTATTTTCTTGTCTTGAACTCTTGCATCATTTTCATAATCTTGTTAGGTTTGGTTTTGTTCTTTCTTGTTTTATTAGATTTTACTGTGTCTGATGGTATGGGTAAGCGGTTTTGAAGATAATGGGGTGTATTATGGTAATCATTGTTGGTTTCCTATTGTCTTGAAGTCCTATAATGCTTTCATTTTTGTGTTCAATTGGTTTTATTGTTTTGTTTTATGTGTGATGGTATGAACAACTATTTTGAAGAAAACAAGACATTATGGTAGCCATTGCTGATTTACTATCATCTTGTTTTGAAGTCCTATAATACTTTTATTCTTTTTTATTAGTTTTATTCTATTGTGTTTTATTTGATTTTATTATGTGTGAAGGTATAGATAGCTATTTTGAAGGAAACTAGAGACATTATGGTGGCCATTGTTGATTTCCATTGTTGATTGTCTTGTTTTATACTCCTGTAATGCTTTCATTGGTTTGTTTTCATTGGTTCATTGGTTTTACACTATTTTATTGTTTGAGTTTATTGTGTATGAAGATATGGACAACTATTTCAAAGAAAACAAGAGACATTATGTATTGGAGACCTGGCCAAGATCCCCAATCTCCCAAACGAGTATATGGCAAAGGCTTAAATAAATGAGAAAAGTGGTATGATTTTTAGAACTGTAGGAGGATCAAAACCCTCTGCAGAGTTTGAGACTCTGTGGGCTAAGACAGAGAATGTCTCTGGATGGCCTATATTTATTTAATATTCAAAGAAGGAAGGAGTTAGAGTGGAAAACGCAGGAAACCTGAGCAGGATCTTGGGAGAGGTTCAAGGACCCCTCTAAGCAACAGACTATGCTAATTAAGGAGACCTATCCTAGGAGAAAGTCTCCAGGTGAATCCTGCTACAGGAGTGAAATGCCTGCAGCCACATCTCCATCCTATTAATTTGAGAGTGAGATAAGTTATACTTATCACTTATATCACGTATAACTTCTCCGACCTGAAAATAGTCACTGTGATTCTCTAAGTTTCATTTTTCTTGTAAGCGGTTCTTAAGAATCTGCACAGAGCAGATGTTACATAATATTAATTGGCAGTGGAGCCAGATGTCCTCAGCTGTGGCTCTCCTTGTTCTCAGGTTAGCCATACCCCCCACCATGCCACAGCTCTGCATGTATATTCAGCTTTAACAGTTCCCAACAATTATGGTAGCCACTGTTGATTTCCTCTTGTCTTGTTTTGAAGTTCTGTGTTGTTTGCATTGTTCTGTTCTGATTTGCTTTGTTTTGTTTTGCCTGTTTGTTTTGTTTTATTGCCTTTAAAATAAAAAAAAATTTAAAGAGGTAAAAAAAATTTTAAAAAAGAAAAATTAAAAGCATACAAGTGGCAAAGCATTTAGCAGAGGTGGCCCAAGAAAAGTGTTCAATGAAAGTCAGCACTTCAAGTTGACACAATAAATCAACCACTACATCATGTTACACTATTTATTTCACTTGTTTCCATGTCACAGATGAGGAAACTGAGATTGAATGAAATGTCTTTGAAAGTCTTTCCTCCTTCTCTCCCTACTGATTTATACAAAGATGAGCAATGAGTTGTGCTCTGCTAGGGTTAGTTTCAGAAGAAAGATGAAATTGTAAAGATTATATAATTGGCAACTAAGTCCAGGAGTGGAGGAGGGTCTGTATTCAAGTTCCAGACTGGGATATATAGTGGTTTTATTGATAGCACAAAGATAGCACCTCTTTTCCCTCCCCATTAGTGTCATCACCTGGCACACTCCACAGACAGTGCAGACTCACACAACAGTGGCTCAGAGGAGAATACGGCCTCCAGTGGTGATGCCAAAAGAGATTCTGGAAAGGCAGCATGGAAGACAGACCCTGGATCCAGATACCAGTATTCAAACTCTAGTTCTGTCACTCACATATATGTATGCACAAGACCTGCACATAACTCAGTTTCCTCCTATGTTAAAGGAAATAAAAATATATACCTCATAGAATTGTCATTAAAAGTGAATTAATATTTGTAAAACATTTGCAGTTGTACTGGCATATAATAAGCACTTCAGCATTATGTGTTACCATCTTTGTAAATGAGGCCAGAACAGGTGCTGTCTATCCATGAGCCTGACCCATAACAGATGATACAAAGAAACCAAATGAAATGGATGAATGAACAGACAATGGCTGGAAATAACTTTGGACTTCGGAAATATGCAATATTTAGCTTCTGAACTGAACACATGGCAAACTGTGGTGAGATTAGACTTATCAGCATGCTCTCAACCACTATACTTACTATATGACCTTTCAAAAACACAAAATAACACAACAGTTACCATTTTAGATGTATAACACTATCAGCATCCCCTTGCACAGATTCAACATGACATGTGAGGGTTTTTAGCTCGCTTTCATACTCACAGAGGAGAATTAAAGAGGAATCATGGTTGAGAAACAAGTATGGAAACACAAGAGAAACAAAGCAGATAGAATTAGAAATAAAAGAGTGTCTAGTACACTACCTACTACACAGTAGGGCCTTAATCAGTATTTGTTGGATGGATGGATGGATGGATGGATGGATGCCAAATTTCCTATTTTGCCCCTTTTCAAACTACAAATCAGAAGAAAGATGCCAGAAATGAGGTAATCATCTTGGTTTATTCACTTTTTTAAAATGTCAATTGCTTCCTGAGGGGGAATATGAAAATATCATGTTTTCTGTGTTAGACAAACTATGAATATCTCATATTCTGATAAAGTCTTTGCCACTTATAACTTCTCTGACCTGAAAATAGTCACTGTGATTCTCTAAATTTCATTTTTCTTGTAAGCGGTTCTTAAGAATCTGCACAGAGCAGATGTTACATATTATTATAAATACTTATTGTATGTGAGGGTAGGTTTTTATTTATGCAGAACAGCCAGCACACAATGTGTTACTTATATCAGTTCCAACCCTTTTATCACCATTATTACACAGCACATAATAGGTACAGGCGACTCCTTCCTTTCACACAGAACTCAAGAGTTTGTAAAATACTCTAATACCATGACTAATTCATTGAAGGATTACTTAAAAGTGCTGTGCTTTCTCTCATGGGTCCTTGCATTAAGTATTACTAATCTTGTATCAGTGATATCTTCTTCCAAAACTGCTGCATAACAAGCAGCCACAAAACTTTAGGGCACAGAGCAAGAGATAATTACATGGGACTCTGCTGACCTGGGCTGGGTTCATCTGGTCTTGCAGTCTCACTCACATGTCTGTGGTTAACTGCGGGTTACCCAGGCAGCTCTCTGATCCTGGCTGCGCTCATCTACAGTTTAGGGCTGGCTGGCTGTTAGCTGATCTAGGCTGATTTCTAACGAGATGGACACCTTGGCTCCAGCACACAGGCCTCTCGTCCTCTTGCAGGATACCCTGGGTATTTTCACGGGGGAATTGCAGGTGAACAAGAGCAAAAGTAGAAATACACAAGAAGATTTTCAAGCTCTGCTTGGATCATCTCTGTCTTCATAATATCACACTGGACAAACATAAGGCCAATAAAATCTCAAAAGATGAGGAGTACACTGCACCTCTTTTATGAGAGAAACTACACAGAACAGAGAGACTTTATGGGCTGAACTGTGCCCCACTCAATATTCACATGATGAAATCCTAATCCTTGGAGCCTCAGAATGTGATATTATTTGAGATAAGGTTTTCTTTTTTATTTTTATCTTTTTGTTTTTTTTATCGGTACCAGGGATCGAACTCACGACTGCCTGCTTGCAAGGCAGGTGCTTATGCCACTGAGCTAAATCCCCAGCCCCGAGATAAGGTTTTCACAGAGCTAACCAAATTGAGATGAAGTCATCAGAATGGCCCCAATCCATTATGACTTGGTGTCCTTATAAGTAAGCAAAAGAGGGACACAGACACACACAGAAGGAAGACGATATGAAAACCCCAAAACAGGATGGCCATCTACAATCCCGGAAGAGAGGCCTGGAACTGATCCTTCCCCTGGGGACCACAGAAAAAAATCAACTTTGTTCTCAGAACTATAGTCTACGAATTGGGTCACAATTTCTTGTGTTGTCACTCCAGTCTGTGGGAGTAACTTAGTAGTAACAAAGTAATACAATGTGTAAAGAATCAAGTAATGAATGCAATCAGTCCTCAATGCCCCAGCTTAAAGGTGCAGATGCTGAAGCCCAAAGAGTTCAAGTTAACATATGGCACAAGAAGACAACTAGAACTGTAAGTGGAACCCATCTCTGTAGAAGACTGCCAATAAGCCATTTCAATTCACAATCCTTTGTCTTTTCCTAGGTGGCTTCCTGCAGGGAAGCACTGGCATGTGCAGGACCCTGTTCGTGCTCAACGAGGCAATTCTGCGCATGTTGCCTCAAAGCTTCTGTTTTACAGTCCTTAATGATCTAGTAATTGCATTTATGGCTTTCCAATGAAGTGTGCCAGACTCTGACGGCCATCACTGGCTTCTTGAGAACTTTTATTTGATCTGAGACTGTGCAGAGCTCCTATAAGATAAAAAGGTACGTAAGGGAAAAATTCAGACCAAATCTTATATTTTCAATGGTTTTCAGTTTATTTCACTTGCCTAAACCTTTACCACTAATTATATATGCGTTGAACATATTTTATTATTTGGTATCACTGAAGCCATTGGAATGATTTCTTGGACAGAATGAAATGAATGGAAAAGGCTACTAACTCATGTATTAGGTTCCCCAGGGAAACCAAACTAATACCACATGTATATGTCTGTATTTCTACAGATAGATAGATAGATAGATAGAAATATATGTAAGTAGGAAGAGATTACAGGCAATGGCTTTTGTGATTATGGAAGCTAAGTAGTCTATAACCTGTCATGTGCTGGAGATGCAGGAAAACTGGTAATTTAGTTCAAAAGCATGAGAGCTGAAAAGGTAACAGCGTAGATTACAGTCTGGGTTGGAAGGTGTAAGAATCAGGAGGACCACAGGCAGGAAAAGATCTAGTGCTCCAGGCCAAGCCACCAGGCATAGTTGATTCAATCTTTACTTTTCTGATCTAATTGGATTTAGATCTCTCCACTCACATTGGAGAGGGAAGTCTGCTTTTCCTGCCCCACCAGTTCAAAACATCTCACCAGACACACCCATAAATAATGTGTAAACAGTTATCCGGATATTCTGTGGCCCTCAAGGTAATACACAAAATTAGCCAGTATAATTCATTATGCAATAATTTATTGAGCACTTCTGTATGCCAAGCACTGTTTTTTGTTCATGTGTTTGTTTTTTGGTTTGTACTGCTGGGAACTAAACCTAGGGTCTTGCACATGCTAGGCAAATCCTCTGCCATTGAGCTACATCCATGCCAATAACTGTTAAAATTCCTAAGAGATAGATATAAGTGAAGCACAAAAAATGAAAACAAACTGATCACCCTCTTGGATTCATTCAATGTTCACCCATAAGATAACAACTTTTAGCATCTACTGAGTGATAGCTGTGGTACAAGGCTTCTCCTGGCACCTGTCCTCCTTTGCTACAATGAGTAATCTAACTTGTTCAGTTGTCAGCGTGATCCTATGGGGCTTTAGCCGAAACACACTGACATGTAAATGTTTTAACAGGATCTGAAGAATCTAAGTCATTCTCCGGAAGCACTTCGAAATTTAAGGAGGTAAAAAAAAACTTTTAATGTCTAGTTAATATTTATCATAACTAATGTATTAGTTTTACAGTAAACTTAAAATGGGACTACATTTTTATGTGCTGTGTCAAGACTCTCACAGGACATTGAAAACCTTTCAATATTAATGTGTCTAGTATTTTTATTTGCATTTAAAGTATAATTTATTTTTTAAAAACATGACGAGGCTTAGGGTTTTCATACCTCTGATTCTGGAACATCACCAGTTGTCCCCTCTATTCAGAGTCCCAAACTGTGTTACTAATTGATCTGGGGGCATCGATAGTGACCTCAGGCCTTTAGCACTTTGATCTCATTTGACCAAAATCAGAATTCATTACCCTTTCCTAACAAATCTGGCCACCTGGCAATTTAGAAGAACTTATCAAAATTTTAAATGTGCTTAACCTTTGACCCAGCAATGCTACTCTGAAAACTTTATCCAATAAATTCACTAGCACAAAAATCCAAAAATATACAAAGTCATTCCTTGCTTTGCCAGTAATAACAGAAAAAAGTGGAAATGTCACAAATTTCTATCAATAG
>PVJX010028227.1:6824-24171 GCA_004027295.1 Dolichotis patagonum | reverse complement strand
AAATGTAGAAATGATAAATGTTTGAGGTGACAGAAATACTGGTTTTTCTGATCTGATCATTATGCATTGTATGCGTGTACTGAAATACTGTACTACACTGTACCTCAATAAATATGTACAATTATTGTGTCAGTTAAAAATACTGAGCTGGTATGGTGGTGCATGCCTGTAATTCCAGCACTATGGAAGCTGAGGCAGGAGGATTGCTGTGAGTTTCAGGCCAGCCTGGGCTACATATGAGTTCAAGACCAGCCTGAACTATGTAGCAAGACCCTATCTCCAATAAAATAAAATAAAATAAAATAAAATAAAATAAAATAAAATAAAATAAAAATACAGGACAGGGAATGTGGCTCAGTGGTAGAACACTTACTCAGCATGTGTGAGACCCTGAGTTTGATCCCTAGCACTGAAAAAAAAAACCTTGCAAAACTAAATAAAAATAATGTTAAATCTATATATTTTTAAAAAGTGAATACTAAAAAAAAAAAAATCCCCCTGCCCAGCCTCCCAGAGTGCAGGGTTACAGGTGTGTGCACCACACTTGCATTTATCCTATACTTGTCTTCTTGTGAAACAATGTAGTGCCTTTCCTGCATTTTTTTTACAATGGACTCTTCACATATTTGAAAAATTGAGAATGAAAAATGGAAATAAGTCAACAATTGTCCTTACTCTTCAAAATATGTATCTAGCCAGGTACTCTATCAATCACATGATTAAAAATACTAAAACTACATATATTTTCCCTAAAAATGTAAAGCCATCATATAGGCAAAGCAAAAATCTTTAAAGTCTCCTGAAATTTTGCTAACATGTTGACTAAAGATACCATCCCCACAGATAACATAAAAAATAAGTCTCATATATGTCTGAAGACAATCCCTTATGTATTATTATATATTTCACGGTATGAAATTCCAACTGACTTCCTCACACTTGCAAGAAGTGGCCGATAATTAGTGTGCCTCTGCCACAAAGCTGTATATTTACCTGATCAACAAAAGCTTCACAATTCTTGAGATCACAAAGCCAACACATTAGAAAGCTTTGGGACTTGTTCATGGCCACGAAGTGAGCTGGAGTTCTAGGCTCCTTGTGCAAGTGAGCTCTGCTCCATTCTGCCAATCCAGGCTGCGGTAACACAGGTAACAAGTGGGCCTTATGGTGAAATGGACGATCTGAATTAGCTAAGAGTAATTTTTCCATAAAGTGTCAAATGTGATGTTGATCCCATGTTTGTGTTTACAGTGTCACTGTACTATGTAGTTTGATCTCATACTGCTTAAAACATTAAACCTAAATGGAACGGCAGCACAGAGATTTATTATTGGATAAGTCATTAGATAGCTCATACAGAACATTTACATCATGTCACCCTCACCTCAGCATTGTTCAGGGCACAAAGCTGCAAAAGAAAGTGGCGGGCCAATGCCATAATACAGTAGGCAGAATCCTACGAGTTCCAAAACCCTGCACTGGGTCCCACATACGGGAATACAACTCCGTGGCAGAGCAAAGTACAACTTCTGTAGAAAGAACACCCAAGAAGTTGTGGTCAAACAATTCCCAGAGTGCACGCATGATCGAGGAGGATCTTCTAGATCCCCGCCAGCCTGAGTGTAAACATCTCACTGAGTAAACAAAACATCAGTAGAGACCCCGGAGTGTTACACTTTCAGAGTGTGGCTAATGTGGCCCTAGTGGAAAGGCCACTTTGGACCTCCCCTGAAAATTCTTAAAAGCAAATTTCAAAGGGACCAAGCTGATTTGCAGTGAACATAAACTGACTGCAGAACAAAGTCCAACAGGATTCATAACTGTGGGGCAAGTTCTAGAACTCAACAGCTTAAAATTCCTGCACCTGCCATCCAATTGGAAATGATCTAGCCCACAAAGAAACAGAAACTATGACCCATCACCAAGAGGAACATTAGTCAAGAGAAACAGACTTGAGGATTACAGAATGCTATGCATGACAGACAAGGATGATAAAACAGCTATTATAAATATGCTCAATACAGTAAAGTAGGAAATATAATAAAAGAAAATACGAATAGAATGAAAATAGAGATGGATGGTCCATGAAAAGAAGCACATAAAAGTTCTAGATATGAAAAATGTAATATCTGAATGTATAATTTCCTTCTTGCTCACTCTCTCTCTCTGCTGGGGATTGAACCCAGGGCCTTTGTACTGAGCTACATCCCCTGCCATTTTATTTTTCACTTTGGGAAAAAGTCTTGCTAAGTCACAAAATTGCTCAGGCTGGGCTTGAACTTGCAATCCTTCTGCCTTAGCTTCCCAGAGTGCTGGGATTACAGGTAACCGTATAAGATTAATAGCAGATTATACCCCACAGAAAAAAAAGATCAGAGATCTTTAGCAACACAAACTATTTAAAAAGAAGCACAAAAAGGAAAAAGGCTAAGAAATGATCGACAGAGCCTCAGTGCCCTGAACAACAATCCCAAGCAGTTTAGCTTGAGTGCAGTTGCACTTCCACAAGAAGGGAAAGAAGGGAACACAAAAATATTTTCAAAGAAACAATGGCCAAAATTTTCCAAATTCAATTTTTAAAATCCTGTAAAATCACAGACCCAAACAACACAAGGACTCCCAAACATGAGACAACGAAAACTACATCAAGACACCAAGACATCAGGTGAAGGGGTAGGGAAAGGGGAGAGACATAAAAAGAATGAAGGCCCTGTGTCATATACAGGTACTAACTTCCCACCATGATGGAATCACGACATGTACCAATACAAATAAAACAATTTTAAAAGACACATCAAAGTCAGATTGCTAAAAAGAAAATCAGTAATAAAAAGAAAATCAAATGCAGCCAAGAAGAAAGAAACACTACATACAGATGTACAAAGGTAGGAATCATTGTCGACTTCTCCACAGGAACTGCAAAAGGCATAAAAATAGCTCTTTACAGAGCTGAAGGTGGGGGGCAAGTCTACCTAGAATTCTCTACCCAGAAAATATAACCTTCAAAAATGAAAGTGTGAGGCTGGGGGTACAGCTCAGCAGTAGAGCAGTGGCCAGCTACAGAAAGGCCCAAGTCCCAGCATCACGTACGCGCGCACGCACACCAACACGCACGCACACCAATGCGCACGCACAGAAGGCGGTGCGTGGGGGTTCAGACAAACAAAAACTGGGAGGTTCTGGAACGTGCACACCTGCCTTCTAAGCAAAGTTTATAAAAGTTCTTCTGGCAGAAAAACATGATACCAGAAAGAAATTTGGGATCAACACAAAGGAATGAAGAAGGCTAAAAGGGTAATAAGCAGTTAAATATCAAAGTCATCTTTCCAATTTTCTAATTCTCTTTCAAGAGACTTGTTTTTAAAAAAATTTAAGCAATGCACTGCAGAGTATAACCTGTGTAGGTGTGAAATGTTTGGTAAATAAATACAAAGGGTGGGGGTAGGTAGCCAAAGAGTTCTTACCCAATAAGTGAAGTGCTATCATATTATTTGGAAACAAACTGTGGTAAATTAAGGAAGCATTTTGTAAACTCTAGAGAAACCACCTCAAACCAAATAAAGGAATACAGAGAATAAGCAAATATCCAGGCATGGTGGTGCGCACCTATAATCCCAGCTACCTAGGAGGCTGAGGTAAAAGGATTGCAAATTTAAGGCAATTTAACAAAACCTTATCTCAAAAATAAAAATTCAAAAGGGAGTGTAGCTCAGTGACAAAATGACCCTGTGTTAGATCCCTAGCATTTGGTGATGGCAGGTGAGCAAAGAGTTTTTAAATTTAAAGCTAATCATGCTGATATACTAAATGTAAATGGTCTAAATGCTCCCCAAAAAGCAGAAATTAGTTTGGTTTTGTTTTTTGAAGTATGATTCACTTGTATGCTATCTTTAAGAAAGAAACACTGACAGAATTGAACGAAGCAGCCAGGTACCATGGTGCAGGTCTGTAATCCCAGCACTCCAGAGGCTGAGTCAAGAAGATCACTGAGAGTTCAAGGCCATCTAGTCTACATAGTGGGTTCAGCCTGGACTACATAGAGAGCTTTGTCTCAAAACAAACAAACAAACAAGAATTGAAAGAAGAAATGGATAAAATCAAGGTAATTGGAGATTCCAATGTAATACTCATAGTAATTGATAATGCAAGCAGACAGAAAAGCAATGAGTAAAGCATACTTAACATAATCATTAAAGTTGGCCTAACTGACATTTACAAATGCTCCACTTAACTGTCATATACTCATTCTTTTCAGATCACGTGGAACATTCACCCAGCAAGCCATATGCTGCGTCATAACAAGACCTAATAAAAGTAAGAAGACGGTAAGAATACAGAGCATACACCTGAACCACAACACAATTAAATTACATGTCAATAAGCAAAACATATCTGGATATTTGAAAGTGAAATAACACATTTTTAACTAACCCATGGGTCAAAGAGGAAATTAATATGGTGAATTAATGTGATGCATTTGGTGATGGCAGATGGACAAAGAGGAATTAATATGATGAATTCCTTTTTTTAATAGGATGAAAATGAAAATACAAAATGTGTGAGCCACAGCTAGAATGGTGCTTCAACCTTAAAGGAAATTTCATAACATTAATTACTTAAGTTAGAAGAAATCTAAAATCAATGATCTAAGCTTCTGATCTTAATAAAGAGAAAAAGATGAACATATTAAACCTGAAGTAATTGAAAGGGAAAAAATAAAGTGGTTAGAAGGAAAAAAAAAGTAAAAAGTACAAATCAACAAAATGGAAAATAGCTTGGCATGGTGGCTCACACCTGTAATCTTGGCACTTGGGAGGCTGAGGCAGGAGAATCATTGCAAGTTCAGACCAGCCTGAGCTTCAAAGTGAGCTCAAAGCTAGCCTGAACTGCATAGTGAGACCCTTTCTCAAAAAAAGGGGAGGGGAATAGAGAAACAATAAAAGCAAAATATGGTTCTATTTAAAAATATCAATAAAACTGATAAACCTTTAGATACATTGGTCAAGAAGAGAGCTGTAAATATTAAGAATAAAAAGGGCACATCAGCCAGGTATGGTGCTGCATGACTGTAATCCCAGCATTTGGGAAGCTGAGACAGGAGGATCCCTATGGGTGGGAGGCCAGCATCATCACATCTATGTGTAAGTGTGAAGCAATGCATAAACAAAATAATAGCTACATAACATAAGGATGGATGATTATGCATCTGGTTTTAAAGCACACACACACACAGAGGCATGCCCGCATTTATGTAAGAAACCAACCAGTAAATCTTTTTTAAGATTTTCCCAGTTGAGGCTATTACTTCTTAGAGCACAAAATTCCAACACATAACATCAGAAATATGCAAAGCTCCAGACAGCTGCCGCTGTGAGTCACTGTGACGCAAGGCTGGGCAGAGCTGGCAGAGGCTGCCTTGTATTTTTATGAAAAAGGATTTGTTTATTTCAGAAACACAGGATCGGTGCACAATTTGAAAATAAAGGTTTTTCCTCATATTAAAGGAATAAAGGAACAAAATGATAATAATAAGTACCTCAAAATGCATTAAGACACTTGTTACAACATCCATTCGTGATTGAAAAAAAATTCTTAGAAAGCTCCAAATAGAGATGGGGTTTCTTTCAAATGACGCCTACAACTAACATCACACACTATGAACAAATATTGAAAGCTTTGAAATCAGAATAAGACAAGATTGTCCACTCTTACTACTTAATCATCATTGTAACATAGCTCTTAGCCAGTACAATAAGGCAAGAAAGAGTACACGTGAATACCTTATATCTAGCAGGGAAGAAATCATGTGTGTGTGAACATTTGTGTATATGGAAGGTCAGCAAGGTGCAGGATAAAATATCAGTATCTAAAGTCGGCTGCCTTTTTGTATGCCATCAAAAACAATTAGGAAATGAAGCCAATTAGGTGGCACACACCTATAATCCCAGCACACAGGAGGCTGAGGCAGGAGGATTGCTACAAGTTTGAGGCCAGCCTGGGCTACATAGTGAGTTCAAGGCCATACTGAACTACACAGTGAGACCCTGCCTCAAAAACAACAGTAACAACAAAAATTAGGAAGTGAAATTCTATAAGAAATAATTTACAAGGGCATCAAAATCACCCAATACTTAAATTTGCCATACTAGTGCAAGAACTCTATAGGGAAAGCTATAGAATTCTATTACTATTATGAATAGTAATGCAAGGAAACCTAGACTAGAAGACTTTGTACTGCAAAACAACCAATTTTCCACAAATCTGCTAAATTTTATCATCTCCTTACATACATTGTGTCTATAAGGGGAATTAAGTAGCCAATTTTTTTTTTTAGTAGCCAATTTTTTAAATATGGATTTTAATATTTGAAGTTACCAGTGCCATTGTTGAGGATAGTAAGATATTTTTATGCTGGCCTGATTAAAATGGCATTTAGAAAGCTGGGCGTGGTGGCACACTCCTGTAATCCCAGAATTTGGGAGGTTGAGACAGGAAACTCATTTGCAAGTTCAAGACCAGCCTGGGTTACAAAGAGAGCCCAAGGCCAGCCTGAACTGCATAGTGAGACCTTGCTTCTCTCAAAAAAAAAAAAGGCATTTGGAATAATGAATAGCATGGCATATGCAAATAGCATCCAGTCACATTTTTTTCTTTTATCTTTTTCTTTTCTTTATTTCTTTTATTTTATTTTGTCTATTTGAGTCACAGTCTCACTATGAAATTCAGGCTGGCCTTGAACTCACTATGTAGCCTAGCTGGCCTCAAGATCCTCCTGCCTCAGCCTCCCATGTGCTGGGATTGTAGGCATGTGCCATCACACCTAGTCACATCTTTTTTCTTTTTTAAAAGTACCAAAATTATAAATAACTCTAATGGAAAGTCTTCAGAGGCATTCTGGGAGATCAGGATGGAAGAAGCCAGAAACGCAGGGCCAGCAGGGCCTAAGAAGTGATCTACTATAAGATCCAGGCCTCGCTTCCTACTCTGAATACTCCAGAGCTCAGTATGCACTTCCTTCTGAATCGCTCCAAGCTCCAAGGCTGAAGCTGCCTGCAAAAATAGGTCTTAATATCTGGTAGGGAGAGTTTGCCAAGGTTGTCTGATTTGGAACCCAAATATCACTTAAACATTCAGGGCACAGTTCCAAATGTATTGAGCTTGCTTCTACCCCTTGCCAAAGTTGCAGCAGGCCCTTTTCAAAGCCATTTTAATTCTATTTTAGCAGTAGTATAGGTCACACACGCAGTCTTGCTCTTGGCTGCTAGAATCCCAGTGTAAAAGCACCAAACTGTCAGGGGGGGGCCCTTTCCAGTGGGTGGGCTATGCCCACACCTTGGCTGGCGGCCTCTTCGGGTGGAGCGGCAGGTCTGCCTGAGGCCTGGCAAGGTCCCTGTGTGAACACCAGTACCACTAGCAAGTGACTGGCCAGGGGCTCGGTGCCCGATTTCCACTCCCAGTGCACCCCAATGCAGCAGGATGGACAGTGCTCCAAAGACAGCTCTAGCCCCCCACTTTCCCCTAAAAATAGCCTGCTCCTTGTGCATTGCTGGAACTTTGGCGTGGGGTGGAGGGTTCTGTGTTGATTTAGCCATAGTGTTCTTTGGGGGTTTCTTTGGGGGTTTCTTTGGGGGTATTGTGGGGGAGGCAGTTGTTTGTTGTTGTTGTCTTGTTTTGTTTTGTTTTTTGTAGTGCTCGGGAGTGAATCTAAGGCTTTGCACATACTAGGCAACCACTCTACGAGCTACACCCCTTGTATATTTTTTAAATTTTGAGACAGGGTGTCCGCAAAATTGTCTAGGCTGTCCTTAAACTTCCAATCCTCCCGCCTCATCCTCTCCAGGATCACACGTGTACACGCTCTCCTCTGCCCCACCCCCGCCTCTTTTCTTTCTTTCCTTAAGCGATGGGGTTTTACTCTGTGCCCAGACTAGCCCCAAACACCTAGGCTCAAACAGTCCTGCTTTGGCCTCTTCAGTGCTGCAATTCCAGGTCCGCACCACCACACTGGGCTGGGTATATCTGACCTGTGGCATTTTTAATGGTTTACTCTAAGCAGTACATTATACATGCGTTAATAGCCCACTGGTGTCAATGCTTTACCAGTTTAAGTAAAGTATAGAACTCTTTGTAACTCTTAGTCCTCCCCCATTTATAATATAATTGTGTTAAGTATTTTTTCTACATATAAAAGCTACATAAACCAGTATTATAATTATTCTTTCAACTGTCAAACACAATTTAGAAAACCCAAGAAGAGAACAAAAGTCTATTGTAGCTACCCATATTTTAGCTCTGTCATTCTTTCTTCTCTCCTGTTAGGGGAAGATTTCTTCTTTGATCATTTTCTTTTTGTTTAAAGAACTTCTTTAGCCATTCATCAGGGTATGTCTGCTGGCAACAAATTCTCTTAGTTTTATGCTTGCAGAGAGTATCTTGATTTACCCTTCATTCTTGAAGAATATTTTTGCTAGCTATCTGATTTTGAATTAAAATTCTTTTCAAAACTTGAAAACTACCGCAGTTTTGGGCCGGTCTCACCGTCTAGCGTGGGCTGGCCTCAAACTCAGAGTCCTTCTTCAGCCTCCCAAATGCTGGGACTACAGATACGTGCTGCCACACCCCTCCTCAGCTTCTTGAATCTGTACTTTATGTCTTTTGCCTCACTTCAGCAAGTTTCAGCCATTATTTCTTTGAATATTACTTCAGCTACAGCTTTTTTCTCCTCTCCTGAAACTGCCATGATCCAAATATTACATTTTTGGTTAGAGTCTCACATGTTCCTGAAGTGGTGTTTCATTTCCAATCTATTTTCTCTCTGTGGTTCAGATAGAATAAATTCTATCTTATCCTCAAATTCGGATTCTTTAGCCCTCTATATTTTGCTAGAGTCTATGCATTGAGGTTTTTTTTTTAAGTCCAATTGTTGTCATTTTAGTTCAAAAAGTTCCATGTGATTCTCCCTTTAGCTTCTATTTCTTTGCCAAGATCTTTTTAAAAATTTGTTTCAAGCAATCACTTTTGTTATCGTTTGCCAACGTATTTTTACGACAGCTGTTTAAAAGTCCTAATCAGATCATTCTAACAAATCCGTCACCTTGGGTGTCTTGTCTCGTTCATCCAGACCTTCCAGATTCTTGATATGAAAAGTGATTTTTTAAAATAGAAATCAGGATACTCTGGGGATGATGCAATGAGATCCCAAATAGTCTTGAAATTCTGTGTTTCAGCAGCCCTGCCTGCTGCTTAAGTGGCCAGGCATAGACTACTTTGCTGCTGCCAGTCCAGAGGTAAAGTCCAGGTTCTCTGCTCAGCTTGTGTTTATCAGTGAGGGAGTGTGTGTGTGTCATACTGCCAGGCAGGGGTAAGAGTTCAGGCTTCCACTGTCTGGGAGGGTTGGTAGCACTTCGCTACTGTGCCCCGCGGATGCCCCAGTAGGGACGACCTCTCTCACACCCCCTCTGGGTCCCCGAGGAGGAGCGGGCCGGGTTCCCGCTGGCGCAGGGGAAAGTCCACTGCCTGCACTGTCTCCGTCCTGTCCCCCTCCCGGTCCCTGCAGGGCTGTGACAGGCGCTTGCGGGCATCTCTGCGCGGCGGACCTGGGGGAGCCGACTCCTTATGGGGCTCAAAAGTGCAGTGGGCTCCTAGCTGGGCCGGCCCGGAGGGTGGGGCCGCAAACTGCTCCTGCCCGGAGGAATTAACTGCCTACACGTTTCCTGACGTCTGCTAGAAAACAGATTGTCCTTGTTGTTTGTGTTTGTTTTGTTTCCTTTCCTGTGCTTGCTGCCGTTTCTGGGTCGCTGGCCTCTCCAACACCCCAACGTGCAAGAAGGGAAAATGGAATTCACAGCCCTATTTTTTCTGGGGTCCTGAGGCTTCTAACAATTTCCCCCTTTCCCTCTGCCTTATTTTACATTTAAACAGAAGGAAGGAGGGAGCTGTACTTTGAAGGAGGAATTGGGAAAAAGTATATTTTCTCCATCTTCACAGAAGCTCCAAGGCTGCCTTTTGATAGATACTTCACCACAATCAGGAAAGTTATTCTAACACTACTCTGTATTTGGGGTGGGTGAGCCTTTTCTACTCTAAGAGGCCCATGTCGGATGGGGAACACTCTTAGACAATGAACTATTAACTTGGGTAACATCTTGTACACCTGTAATCCCAGCACTTGGAAGGCTGAGGCAGGAGGATCATGAGTTCAAAGCCAACCTGGACTATGAGTACAAAGCCACCCTGGACTACGTGGCAATACTTCCAAAAGCCAGGAGGAAAGAAAGGAGGGAGGGAAGGAGAAATGAAAATTAATTAGTGGATTTTTAAAAAGACAGTGGAGTGTAGTGGCTGGCACACGCTTGGAATGCCAGTACTCGGGGTGCTGAGGCAAGAGGGTCATGGTGAGTCCCAGGCTGGCCTGGGCTATGTAGTGAGTTCAAGGCCAGCTTGAGCTACATAGTGAGACTGTCTCAAAAAACCAAAAGCATAAAAAAGACAAATGTTTCTCCCTTCTCTACGTGCTATCAAGATTAAGTAACAAAACATAGCCCTTGTTTGGGGGGAGAGCATAACAAACGCAATTCTGGCAGTTTCTTGCATGTTTTTACTGAGATATGATTGCTACATTAAAATTGCACATATTTAAAATGTGTGATTTCATATACATGTACATTGCCATGGAAACATCACCACAATGAAAACAGGAAGCATATCTGTCATCTTCACAAACTTTCCTGGTACCCACTGGAATTTCTCTTTTCAACCCTTCCTCACCCCAGCAACCACTAATCTATTTTCCCTATAAATTATTTTTTTGTTTTTGTTTTTCACTTTTCTGAGGGCTTGGTTTTGTTTGGTTTCGGTTCGGCCCTGCCTGGGGATTGAACTCAGGGCCTGGCACATGGAAGGCAAGCCTTCTTCCATGGGGCTGCACCCAAGCATACAGTTACCTTATAGTTGCGAAGTTTAAATCATTAACATTTAGTGTGATTTTTGCAGTTAGGTTTGAGTCCATCATCTTGCCACTTGCTTTTTGTCTGTCCCATTTGTTCGTTGTCCCTTTTCCCTCTTTTGTTTTGTTTTGTTCTTTCGTTTTTTGGGGGGGAGGAATCTTCATCATACATTATATATGATTCCATTTTAATCATTTTATCCTATACAAAAAGGAAGCCAAAGAGTAGAAGCATGGGAAGAACTCAACATGTCTTTGCTCTTTTGAAGATGGAAGAGGTGACAAGTCTCGAATGTAAGCGGGCTCTATGAGCTAAGAACAGTCCCGGAGGACAGGCACCATGAGATGCATTTCGGTCTTCATTCCACAGCACGAGGAACTGAAATCTGTTGACAAAAATGAGTTCGAATGTGGTTTCCTCCCCTGGAACTACTGGGCAGGAGCCCCGCTTGGAGAATAGCTTGTTTCAGCCTCCTGATGCCCAAAGCAGAGCTCCTAAGCTTTCCCCAGGCCGATCTGTGACTTATGGAACTAGGAGCTAATGAATAGGTCTTGTTTTAAACTGCTGAATGTGTGATGATTTGCTATGCAGAAATAGAAAATAAATACAGATTTTTAAAGGTAGTGCTTTTTTGAGATCCCTAGTTTATTGAGATTCCTTTAACTTTCTGAGATTCCGTTAATTTATCAGTCTACCTACAAGTAACATCACACCACTTGTTGTATAAGAGCCCTACAATACTTCATTTTTCTCCTCCTGGCTTCATGCTATTGTATCATGCACTTAATTTTTATACATGGTATTCACAGTATGTTGCCCTCACAGTATGTTGCCATCAGCTGGATGTGGTGGCGCATGCTTGTAATCCCAGCACTCAGGAAGCTGAGGCAGGAGGATCATTGCAAGTTCAAGACAGTCTGGGCTACAAAGTGAGCTCAAGGCCAGCCTGAAACTGCATAGTGAGAGCCTGTCTCAAAAAATTCTTACAGAGCTGGGGAGGTAGCTCAGGGGAGGAGCAATGACCTAGCAGATGTGAGGCTTTTGGTCCACCCCCAGTACCACACACAGAAAAATAAAGTAAGATGTAAAAATCTTACATTTACCTATGTGAGTAACTGTTTCTGGTCCCTTCATTCTTTCTCATAGGTCCAGATCTCCATCTGGTATCACCCGCTCCCGAGAAAATATTAACATTTCTGTACCATGGGTATGCAGCTGATGAATTCTTCCAGCTTTTTGATGCCTGGACATGTCTTTATATTGCCTTTGTTTATGAGAGACATTTTTTTCAGGTGCAGAATTCTCATGTTTCCCATGTTTCTTGTGTTTGGGATTTGTTGAGTTTCTAGGTTTACGTTTTTATTGACTGGGATGTTCTAGCCATTATTCCTTCAAATGTTCTTCCCTGTCTTCCCTCCCCCTTCAAGGGCTCCAGTTGTAATTATTGGGCCCCTTGAAGTTGTCAAACATCTTACTGATGCATTTTAAATCTTAAATTCCCTCTTTTCTATGTGCTGAATTTTGGATAATTTGCACTGCTGTGTATTCAAGTTCACTATTTTTTTGTGGTTGTTGTTTACCAAAATGATGAAGGGGAACTACAAAACTCTACAGCTAATGTTATAGCTCATGGTGAAATAATGAACATTTTTCTCTTCAAAATCAAGAACAAAGTAAGACTATTCTCCTCACTTCTAGTCAAGGTGTTAGAAGTCTTTCTGCAAGAAGAAGGCAATGAAGGGCAAGCTAACCAGAAAGGAAACCGGACTTATTTGCAGCTAACATGATTGTTTAGAAAACCATAGGAAATAACACCTAACAACTGCTAATTTTTCAAAGTGACAGAATACAAAATTAGTATGTTAAAAACTCAATTGTAAAAAAAAAAACTCAATTAACAAGCAAGGTGTGGTGGTGCACGCCTTCAATCCTAGCACAAGGGAGGCTGGGCAGGAAGATTGTTGTAAATTTGAGGCCAGCCTGGGTTACACAGTGAGTTCAAAGCTAGCCTGAGCTACATAAAGAGACCTTGTCTCAAAAACAAAGGGGGGACATGGGACGGAGGGGACAGGACGACATGAGATGTTTGATTTTCAGCCTGCTTGCCCGGCAGGCTCACAGCCGCCCCCCAGAGAGGGGAGGAGCTCCTTATTCTCCCAGCACCTCGAGTCACCACACGGTGCAGGTCCCAAGGTGCCAGGGTCTCTTTCCTGTGGCCACCGAAAGTTTGCCACACTCAACAGCTGACACACTCCGTATGCAAAGATAAGGACAACCATTTGGAAGAAAACGAGACAATATGACAGATAGTGAAGATCTCTGGTTGTCTAGCTTTGAAATTTATGCTTTCTTATGTCTCGTTTTGTTCTGTTTTGTTGTGCTTAATTTTACCCCCTTTAAAAATAAAATACATTTAAAACAAAACAAAACAACTCAATTGTACTTTGATATGCTACCAGCAAACAGTTGGAAAATAAAATTTTAAATGAAATTTCATACATAATGGCACCAAAAACATAAAATACTTAGAAACAAATCTAGCATTAAAAAACTTCTATATTACAAAACATGTTTGAGACAAAGAAAAATTATAGATGAGGAGAAAGTCCATGTTCATAAACTGAAAAATGCAACAGTGTTAATGTGTCGATTCTCTCTAATTCATCTATACATTTAGTGCAATCTATTTTCAGATTATCAGCAGTCAGTTTTGTAGATACTGAAAAGCTAGTTCTAAAGTATATACGAGGGTTGCAGTTGTAGCACAGTGATAAGAAAAAGAGTCTATGTCAGGTGTGGTGGTGCACGCCTGTAATCTCAGCATTTAGAAGCTGAGGCAGGAGAATCACTATGAGTTCGAGACCAGCCTGGGCTACATAGTACATTCAAGGCCAGCCTGAACTGCATAGCGAGACTCTGTCTAAGAAAGGAAAGAACAAGGAAAGAGAGAGAGAAGAAAGAAAAAAAAGGAAAGAAAAAGAAAGAAAGAAAGTTTATATGGAAATGTAAAGGACTAGAAAATCAGAGATCAGAAAAAAAAACACAGTTGGAGAACTTAAACTACCTGGTTTCAAGGGTTACTTTAAAATTGTAAATATGACCTATAAATTGAAAAATAGATTAAAGAGCTAGAAATAGACCCATGTCTAGATAGCCATTAGATTTTTTGCCAAAGCACCAAAGCAATGCAATGAGAGGGGAAAGTTGCTGCACCATGCAGAGCTGGGAATGCAGCTGGCTAGCACGAGTGAGAGAGATCCTAGGTTCATGCCCTAGCACCAAAAAGAAAAAGAAGTTAGTGCAACAAATGATGCTGAAATAACTGGAAGTCATACACCGAAGTGTAAATGGTAAAACCATGTATCTTTCAGAAGAAACCTCAGAAGAATATTTTCCTGATTTGAGATAGGCGAAGTTTGCTTAGTGGGTCACAGGGAGCAGTAAGCACAAAAGAAAACACTGATGAGAGTTCATCAAAATTAACACAGTTGATTAAACCCAGAGCCTTCACACTGAGCTATATCCCTTGCCTCTTACAACTTTTTTTTAAGTGGGTCACTAAGTGACCCAGGCTAAGACTGAACTTGCAATCCTCCTGCTTCAGCCTCTCAGAATGCTGGGGCTGCAGGCATGGGCCTCAACGCCTATCTCTGTCTGTTGTATTTCAAATGATTTTAACTCAAAGTGATCAATATGGGCTCTGTGGTATACGCCTGTGACCCCAGGTACTCAGGAGGCTGAGGCAAGAGGATTGCAACTTCAAGGCCAGTTTGCACAGTTAGCAAGGTACTGTCTCAAAATCAAATATTAAAAAAGGAGTAGCAGGGCTGGGGATGTAGCTCAGTGGCAGAGCACTTGCCTAGCTTGCATGAAGCCCCAGATTCAATTCCTTAGTACCTCACACACTAAAATAAAGTCAATATACCACAGTGGAATATTTTGGAGTAGCATGTTCAGAACTCTTTGACTCTATTCAGAGGCAGTGAACTATGGACATGTACAACAACTTGAAGAATCTTACAACCATTAAATTAAGTGGGAGAAGCCTTACACAAAAAAGTACATACCATATGATTGCATTTAGACAAAAATCCAAGAATGCGCAAAACTAACGTAGAATGGAAAAAATCAGGACAGTAATTGCCTCTGATGAGATTGTGTTTTGCAAGTGTTATCTTGATAGGGCTTTGGATCAAAGGATATTTGTAGAACTCTAACGAATCTACTCTGAAAAGTTGTGTGTCTCATCATAGGAAAATTTCATGTCTAAGAAAACCTGTAAATGAATACTCAATTCTAGTTAATGCCTTATTTGCCTGCTAAAGTGCTTAGAGACCATAAGTACTGATGTCTATAATGTACTATGTGATAATCTATAAAAATAGGATAAATTAGGGTGCATACAAGGATGAATAAATAGATCTGTGATAAAAATGGGCATAGTAAAACGTTAATGGGAAAGTCTAAAAGATTTTGTGAAAGTTAACCATAAAATTCAACTTTATGTTTAAAAATTAAAATGTTCATCATAAAATGAGAAAAAACTAAAAGAACCTAGAGGAATATGTCGCCCATAGCACAGGCCCTCTTTTCCACTTCTCTACCCTCTCCCCATTTCCAGAAGTGACTGCTATCAGTAGTCACCTCAAATCTTTTTGCTTTAAATTCACAGTCCTTCCATGTCAGTTCTTATCCACTGACTTTTTTTTAAAGCATTACACATTATGCCACATAAAATTTAGTTGCCCAAACTTTTTGCTATTAAAACTTCATCTCCCAAAGGGTGGACCAAATTACCTACAAGAAAAACTTTTTAAAATATTGTCTTTTTTTTTCTTTGTCTTTTTGAGATATGGGTCATTGTGTGGTTCAGGCTGACCTTGGGTTCACTTTGTAGCCCAGGCTGATCTCATATTTACAGCAATCCTCCTACCTCAGCCTCCTGAGTGCTGGCGGTACAGGTGTGCGCCACCACACCCAGCAAAATGTGTTTTAATGCCTGGCTCCCCACACTCTTGCCAGCACTGGGTATTACCTGTCTTTTGCATCTTCGTCCCCTACCAGGCAAAAAACGTTTGGTCTTTTCCTAAGAGTTGGTGAGGTTGGGAATATCTTTGGCCATGTGTGATTTTGGTGAATTGCCTTTTCATATTTTTGCCCTTTTTTTCTAATTTTTTATACCTCTGGATGCAATCCGTTGTCAGTTCTCATGCTGAAAATACAGACATAATCTTAATCTCTAACTTGTGGTTTATCGTTTTGCTTTGTAGCATCCTTTACTGCAATTTTTTAATTTAAATGTAGTTGAATGTATACGCCTTTCTCCACGGTTTGCACTTTTGTCCTTTTAAAGAAATTTTTCCCTATCATGAGATCATAAAGATACTCTCTTCCATGATCTAAAAACTTTCCCAGATGTTTATTTCTACGCAGATACAGAATTCACATAACAAGAAAACAGGATGCTGTTGTGCGTCCTGCTCTATAACCTGCTGTTTTGTCATGGAGCGATTCGTGGTGAACATCTTTTCATCTGAGTAACTGTATCGGTAGTGTTGTAGGTGGAGTTTCCCGGGAAACAGACTCAGACAGAGATCTGCGCAGGAGGGCGAGCTGGGAGTGATTTCAGGATTCGGCGCGGATGGGGGAAGGGAGTGAGGCAGGATTAGACCCGAGGGGAAGTCGCGCGCTGGGGATGGTGCGGTAGCCACCCCAGCGCCGGCTTGCTGGCGCCTGGGTCTTCGCCATTGTCCCCAGCTTCAGAAAGCAGCCCGGGCATTTCTGCTCGTGTGCTGCTTGATGTGGCCTGGGCCTGCAAGAGTCGAGAGAGCCGGGGGCGGCCTTGGGCGAAGCCACCAACTGCGAGCAACTACAGTTCCCAGAGCCAGCCTGCGGGTGAAGCCTGGCAGCCCTAACATTCCCTGCGGGCCCCGAGGGGAGGGAGAGTCCGAGCAGCGATCACGGAATCTACCAGAATTTGAGACACTATGGGCTTCAGAGAGCAGAAAACACGACCGACCTTTGCTTAATACTTAGGAGTTAGTCTCACACTTCAGTTTCCGCAATAGGTGATTGCTGGCACCAACAGTATCTGTCCCTTTTATAAGGAAAGCAAAAACTTTTCGAAAAGTCCCAGGGTTGGCTCAGCTAGCTACTCAGGAGGCTGAGGCAGGAGAATTCCTAATTCGAGTAGGAGGAGGGCACACTGGGAAATTTGAGAGCCTGCCTTAAAATGGAAAGAGGGAGCTAGAAATGTATCCCAGCATTTCCTGACTTGAATCTCCAGTGCTAAAATGTCCCCCACCTCAGTGCACGAGGAGCTAGAAAAGTAGCATTGTACCCACCTCGGTGCACGAGGAGCTAGAAAAGTAGCATTGCACCCACCTCGGTGCACGAGGAGC
>PVJX010028226.1:0-24078 GCA_004027295.1 Dolichotis patagonum | reverse complement strand
ATAAACATATGGTTTCCCCAAGGTATTTGGGGCTTGGTTTCTGCAGGATCTTGTATCATATAAATTTGGTTAAGTACATTTGTCATGCTTTTTCTTAACCTGCCTTTTGTTGTAGGAAGTCACTCATAAACTTTACAGTGGGTAAGAAAAAGCTATTACTTTTCTCTTCCCCACAATGCCAATTTTCCCATGGTCTTGCAAGCGACAGTGTTACTCTTTTAGTATTGTTTAATATGTTGGGTTTGAAACCTGTAGCTCATTGAATTATTTTTTAAAAAATTACTTTTGCAGTGGTACCAACAAGGTGGTATAAGAGAACTTTCCAGTGCTTTTCTTTCCAAAGAAGCATCAATTTAGTCAACTACGCCCAGATGAAAATACCAACACAAGAGTTAAGGAATTCATGCAAGCAATTACAGCACTTTGATGCAGGACAGAAATAAGAAAAGACATATTGAAGAGAGCAGGAAGGATAGTTTCACACCACCTATAAGACTCTTTTCCAAGTCTGAGTTCACAGAGGCAGCTTCCCCTAGGTGGACATTGACCAATGTCACGAACCCTGGCACCAGGCCTGCTCTAATTGAAATCCGGGCCAAGTTGGCTCCCAAGGTCCCAGGCTCTAACTTGGCCCTTCCAGGCAGAGGCTTGAGGTCTGTTCCAGAATACCCCAGGAATCCAGAATGTTATCACATAATGACAAGTCCATGCTAACACACAGTCAGCAATGAAGTGCTAAGAGCTTTTCCTCTGAGATCAGAAATAAAACATGAATGTCCAGTCTCAGTATTTCTCTTCAAATGGTACTGGAAATCCTAGCAAATGAAATTAGGGAAGACAAAGAAATAAAAGACATCCAACTAGAAAGGAAGAAGTAAAGTTATCTCTGTTTTCAGATGACATGACCTTATTGTATATAGAAAGCCCTAAAGAGTACATTAAAATATGTTAGAATTGATAAAGTCAATAAGATGCCAGGTTATAAGAATTAACATACAAACAAGAAGTGTTTCTGTACAATAATAACAAAATATCCATCAAGAGAAATCAAGAAAACAATCTCATTTATAATAATATTTTTAAAAGACTAAAGCAGGAATAAATTTAACCAAGAATTGCAAAGATCTTTGCAATGAAAATCATAGAGCAATGATTACAGAAATTGAAGAAAAATAAATGAAATAATATCATGTGCTCATGGCTCATACTGTGCTCAGAATTCATATTGATAAACTGTCATACTACCCAAAGTACTTTACAGATTAAACACAATCCCTATCAAAATTCTGTTGACATTTTTCACAGAAACAACAACAAAAATTCAGCACAAGGTGTGGTGGCTCACAGCTGTAATACCAGCACTTCAGAGGATTTGTGAGTTCAAGGCCAGCCTGGACTACATAGTGAGTTTAATGCCAACCTGAATTACATAGTGAAACCCTGTCTGAAAAAAACCAAAAGAACAACAACCAAACAAGATTTCGGTCAGACATGGCTGTAATCCCAGTACTCTGGGAAGCAGAACAATAAATTTAATCCTAGATCAGGCAACTTAGTGACATAGCAGGACCCTGTGTTGAAATTATAAAAAGGATGAGAATGTAACTCAGTGCAATGGTCTTGGGTCCAATTCTGTCTTAGTTACTTTTCTTTCAATGCTGAGGCAAAATACCCAACACCCACGAGTTAAGGAAGGAAAGGCTTATTTAGTTCACAGTTTATAGAGGTTTCAGTCTATCATCAGCTGGCTCCCAGGCAGGGCAGCATGAAAGACAGGCATCGTAGAGGAGAAACAGTCCATGGCAAATAGAATACAGCAAAAGAAAGCAAACAAAGTGACAAGCCACAAGCATCCATGGCAGCTTCTTTTGGCCCCTTTTATATTCTATCTAGGTTACTTGGTTTAGGGTGGGTGCAAACCCAATTAGTGGACTAACTTATAATCACACATCCTTAATCCTAGCCTTGCACTGTGAATAAATCCCAGTATCACATTTTTGATCCCAGCAGCACAAACTCTAGATCTAGCATCTTCAGAAACTACCATGTATGATTGCATGAGGCTTTGGAGGGACATTTAGACACAAGCCATATCAAATTCTCAGTACCATGCACATAAAACAAAATCCTAAAATTCATATGGAACCACAAAAGACCCCAAATAGGCAAAAGGATCTTGAAGTAAAAAGAAAACTCAAGGTATCAAGTTGCCTGACTTCAAAATATACTACAAAGCTTTAGTAATCAAAACAGCATGGTATAGCATTAAAAAACCAGATCTATAGATCACAAACAAAACCACACATTCAGTTAATAGATTTTTGACAAAGGTGCTAAGAACACACAACAGGGGAAAGAATAGTCTTTCCATTAAAGTGTTGGGAAAACTGAATATCCACATGGAGAAGAATGAAACTTACACCATACAAGAAAACAGCTCAAAGTGGATAAAAGGCTCAAGTGTAAGACCTAAAACTATTAAACTACTAGAAAACTAAACTTGTTGTTGTTCGCATTCTTATTCTTCTTGTTATTTTTCTTCTCTTTTGTTTTGTTTTTTGAGATAGGACCTCACTCTGTAATTGAGGTTGCCTTAAACTCACTATGAAGCCCAGGTTGCTCTCAAGCTTGTAGTGATCCTCCTGCCTTAGCTTCCCAAATTCTGGGATTATCTGTATGTGCTACCATGCCCGGCAGGGAAAGTTCTTGAGATTAATCTGGGCAAAGACTTTTTTCAGTATGGTCCTAAAAGCACAGGCAACAAAAGCAAAGCTAGACAAATGGGATTTCATCAAATTAAAAATGTTCTACACAGCTAAGGGAACAATCAACAGAATAAAAAACAACCTACAGAGTTTGAGAAAAATAATTGTTAAAAAAAAAAATATATATATATATATGCGAGCTTAATATAAAAAATAAAGAAATAAAAATAGCATGAAAACTAATAACCTGATTTAAAAATCGACAAACAACCCAAGTAGACATTTCTCAAAAGGTCACATATGGTCAACACATATTTGCAAAACTGCTGAAGTTCACTGATCACCAGGGAAATGCAAATTCAAACCAATACAAAGTATCGCTTCATGTCTATTAACATGGTTATTCTCAAAAAGACAAAAGCTGGTAAGTGATATGGAGGACATGGAAAAGGGAACCCTTGCCCATTGTAGCTGGGAGCGTAAATTCGTGCAGCTGCTTTCAAAGAGCTCCTCTGGAAACAGAGCCACCACATGACCCAGTGATCCCACTGCAGAGTATTTGTCCAAAAGAAACCAAGTCTGTATTTGAAGATGTGGGAAGTGGCTGAAGCTGGAAACTGATCACACATGCCGAGCGAGGGAGGCAAGGCCCCAAAACACAAGCTGTTCCAGTCCAAGGTTGCTGCAAGTGACATCAACCTGCAAAAATGTACAAATAAACATGCTGCAAATTGAGCAGTTCTTTTCCTCTCAGCTGGGGGGGCTCCACTTGACCTCAGCTCTCTGTACTGTCTCTTATCTTTATTTCTGCATCCTCTCACTGTCCTTCCCCCCCCCCCCGCCAAACTTTGAGAGCAGCACTGGACTCAGCACAAAGAGACACCTGCATTCTGTGTTCATTGCAGCATTGATCACAACCACCAAGACGTAAAGTTCAACTAAGCATCCACCCATGGAGGGGTGGGTAAAAAAAATATGTGGTACATACACACCAGAATACTATTCTGTCCTTAAAAAAAGGAAATCCCATTGTTCACAGCAACAGGGATAACCTGGGGGATATTAAGTGAAATAAGCCAGGCACAGAAAAACAAATACTGCATGAATTCATTCACATGCAGAGCCTAACATAAGTGAACTCGGAGAAGCAGGGAGTGGAAGGGAGTCACCAGGGACTTCAGGGCAAAGGGGAGAAACCGAAGGATGTTGGCAGAAGGGGTAAAGTTTCAGCTGACAGGAAGAATGAACTCTGGAGGGTTTTTTTCCTGCACTTTGGAGACCATAATTTACGTCCTTTTGAAAGTTACAAAGACGGGCTGCTGCCAGAGTGGGGACAGACAGACTCAAGCCTTGCTGGGCACCATTTGCAGCCTGCGGGCTGAAGAACCAGGCCTCACCAGGGAGCGATCCCTGCCTGGAAACCATATCATTTCCATTGTTTTGTTGGGTTGGGTTTTATTCTCCTTTGTGTGTTTGATTATGTTAAATCTGATGGCATGTGCAGCCATTTAAAAGACATTATGGTAGCTATTTTGGATTTACTATTGGCTTCTTCTGAAGTCCTTTATTGCAGTCATTGTTTTGTTTTTATTGTTTCTATTATTTTCCATTCAATTTTTACTATGTCTGAAGTTATCTGCAGCTATTTTGAAGACAACAAAAGACATTATAGTAACTGTTGTTGATTTTGTAAGGTTTTGAAGTTCTGTATCATGTATACTGGATTATTTTGATTGGGTTTTATTCTGTTTTATTTTCCTTGGTTTTATCCTCTTTAAAATAAAAAAATAAATAAAAGAAGAAAGTTACTAAGAGTAGATTTTAAATACAGTCTCAACAGTGAGATGATATATATTAGTTTCCTTGATTTAATGACTTCATATACATATAAATATCAAAATTATCACACTGAACACTAAACACATATAATTTTGTTGACTATGTCTTGATAAAAACTGTGGTAAAAATTTCTTTTGTACTGCCTCTCCCAAGTTTTCTTTTATTGGGTTGGTTTTTAAAATTTCATCTCAATATAATGATTATACATAAATTAGATAAACATTTAAAAATTGCTGTTTTGTACTAGTCTGTATTGGTTTTCCTCATAAATAATGTCTAGTTAAGAAAGACTTTCTAGTAGAATTAGTCTGTACTTAATTAAAAATGCATAGAAAATTGAAAACTAAATTAAAGCCAAAGGAATCATTGTTGTGATTTTTTTCCTCTTTGACTAAAAATAGAGGGGAAGATGTTCCCTCTTCCTCCATCCCTCCATTCTTCCAGTTGGAAGCAGTGCTAAACTATCTGGTGACCAACAAACTTTAATAACCTTATCCTCCCCATATAACATTTTGTCTTAGTTACTTTTCTCATCGCTGAGACAACAAGAGGAAAGGTTTATTTGGGCTCATAGTCTGTAGCGGTCTCAGGCCATAATTAGGTGACTCCAAGGCAGAGGGACATGGCAGAGGAGCAATAGTTCATGGCAGGCACAAGGCAGCAAAGCAGCAAAGTAGCAAACTACAAGTGGCAAATGAGGACAGCAGCTCTTTTTCTGTCCCTTATATGCTATCCAGCTGCATGTCTTTAGCACAGGCAGCACTGACACCAAGGCAGGCCCTCCCAATATGTCTGGATGGCCCCCAGAATTGTGCTGAACAACCAGTGGACTGGTTTAAAAACCAACACCCTTGACCCCAGCATCACACACTCTAGATCCAGCAACCTTTGAAAAGCCCCACCTACGACCACATGAGTCTTTGGGACATCTAGACACAGCCAAACATCTCTCTGATATCTAATGTTTATTATGTAAAAGCATTTCATGCAGCAATCTAAGATGTCTCTTTCTCTTTAAAAAATACTTAATGGTGATTTCCTGCAGGCTATTGTTTCTCTGACTTTTCTTCTCCAGACTAAATAATCCCATGCATATTTGCAGATCAAGTCAAATAAACTCATTTATATTTATTTGCTGCTCAAAAACATTCAAGCAACTAGAGACACTAGTTGAGAACTAAGCAAACACATAACAAGCAAATGGATATGAACATACCCTCATTTTATTTTATTTATTTTTTTAAATTAAGTTTTGTTAGTTTGTTTGTTTGATTTTTAAGACAGGTTTTGCTATATAGGTCAGCTTGGCCTTGAACTATGTAGCCCAGACTGGCCTTCATCTTGGGGTGACCTTCCGACCGCTGCCTTCCAAGTGCGGGATTACAGGTCTGTCCCACCACACCCAGTTATTCCTTTGTTTTAAAAATGTTTAAGGTAGGCTCCAAAATTTTCATTTTAAGTTTAGCAAACTGTCTTCTATTTTGCTAAAATAGAGACCAACTGTAATAAAATAAATTTGCTTTTCAACTGAATGAAAAATATGAGCAGGGGAGTTTTCATCTTTCAAGGAGGGTGGGTTCTGAGTGGAGAAAACTGGATTCGTTGTGAGGGTGCGGAACAGTGCAAGGCTAATGTTGCCTGTGATCCTATGCCTCTACCTTTACTGTGCTCTGTGCGCCTCTGAACCTGGGCTTTGAGGGAGCAGTTTATCCTCCCCTGGGAGACTGGGTTGACAGGTCACAGTCCATGTTCATAGATAACATGGATACATATGCAATGAATTTCAGTCATAGAGCTAGGTGTTGGGCAGTAGAATGGCACATGACGTGGGACAGAGTTCATGGATTCTAATCTGAATTTGTCCAAAAGACAAATCTTAGACTAGCTCATTTATACAGAAGAAAAACTTACCCACAGTTCTGAACTCAGAGAAGCCCAAGATCAAGATTCCAGCAGATTCAGGGTTGTAGATGGTCCCGTCTGTGTCCATATCTGGTGGAAGGGACAGAACAAGCTCCCTTACGCCTTTTTTATAAGGGCGCTAATCCCATATGTGAGGGCTCCTCCTTTATGACCCGGTCACCACCTAAAGATCTCTTATTACTATTGCATTTGCGATTAGACATCAACATATGAATGAGAGCCAAAATATTCAGATCGTAGCAATTCAGTACAAAGGGAATCATCACATTTGGGCTTTCCACAGAGTCACCACTGTCTTGTATTACTGAAAATAGTTTCATGTTCCAGCCATTTTCTTTTTTTTTTTTTTATCGGTACCAGGGTTCGAACTCACGACTGCCTGCTTGCAAGTCAGGCACTTATGCCGCTGAGCTAAATCTCCAGCCCCCAGCCATTTTCTTCTACCCCTTCCTTTCAGCTACACATAGCACCCTCCCTAAAATTTCTGCTAGTGCGAGCTTCAGGCATGGGGCCCACATCCTTCCAGCTACCCTTAAATGGAATCCTATGGACGCAGAGTAGCAGAACCAGGGAATTCAGTGCCTTCAGACTCAATGCTCTGTGAAGTTCATCTCAGTGATGGTACAGACACCTTGCTTCTTCTCTTATCCCTAACACACACGTTGGTTTTGAAATTTCCCCGCCTATTATCCACTTCCCAAAAGGTAGCCCTAGAACCAGGACACACCTAGTTCTGAAAACTCTCCAGATGAACCATGTCTTCTCCACAGTAAGAACCACTCACATCTTCATGATGACAAACTCCGGAGACCCACCTTTGCAGACAGGTGAGTAAGCTCCTTTGCAAGCTAACATGTTAGCACTCCTTGAAACTAATGTCTTAAAAGCAGTATAGAATTTTCAGTTAAACTTTTGATGGCGACGTAAAAGTACTGGCAGAGAGGCCGGGCAGGAAGGCATGGGTCGCAGGACTAAGTGTCTCTTTGTTGAACCATCAGTTCGGCTCTGATCATACGGCAATATGGAAACAAATACTTGGGGGGTGATTGTGCTCGTCTTCCCAAGGCCACAGTGAGTGAGTCTTTTTATTCAAAGGTGCCTCTCGAGGGTTGTTATGGTTTAAATCTAGATGTGCCTGCAAGGGACATGTGCTGGGGATCAGAGATGGGGATTTTGGAAGTGGCTGGATCATGGCTGTGATACTGGATTAGTCCAGTGATTGTTTTAGCATAGTTCTGGGTGTGGCTGGATGGATTTATTGCAGACAGAAAACCCACATTTAGTGTAAGTGGCAGCAACTAATAAACTTGTAGACTGAATGAGGTAAAACAGGAAAGAAGGAAGGCTCACTGCTGTCTGCCTGCCACACCATGAACTGTTAACCCTCTGCCAGGCTACCCTGCCTTAGAGCCAGCTGACTGTGGACTGAAACCTCTACAAACTGTGAGCTAAAATAAACCTTTTCTTTAACTTGTGGGTGCCAGTTATTGTGTCTCAACAACAAGGAAATAACTAATACAAAGTTGAATCACCCAGTTCAAGGGGCTACACTAGAATCCTATTTCTTTTGAGCCTTATATACTAATTTTGATGTAGGAAAAATACAACCCCCAACCTGTTAGATGTCAAATGTGCTAAGTTCTTGGCCCCACAACATCAAGAAATAAAGTCACAAACCAAAGAATGAGCTTGGAGAGTTTTATTGGAAGTAAGGGGAGAACAATAGTGCTTGGATTTCTAGGAGGGACCTCAAATTGGATGGCCACTGAGGCCCTTTTTCAGGAATAATTTACACAGCAAAGTCACTTTGTGGGTACCACGAGGGTCAAACTACCATTAACCTATAGGATTCCAAGTATGTTCACTAAGTTAATACTGATCCAATAGGGAAATGAGTCATATAGCAAGGGTGCATGGAAAAAACAAAGGCATTTGGGGGAAACGTATGGGTCCAAATGCTCTAGTCACTCTCCTGAGCAACTGATGCCTATATGGACCTACTGGACCACCTGGTGCTAATTATAATGTAAGGCCAAGTTACTGCTTATCTCATAGTGAGGCATGCAGGCCTGGCCATTATCTCTTTATCTTGAGACTTAACCTTCTTCAGATGGACCTCCAGCTACAATTCTGATATCTTAACTTTTTCTGCTGACTTTCTTGACAACCCAGTACTTCCCTGGCTATGTATTAATTTCTTTGTTTCTTTCTTTTTTCCAAATCCATTTTATTTTAAGGATAAAAAGGAAAAGAAAAAGTAGTAGAAGAAAAAAACTACAACAAAATTTCAATCAGGGGGCAACAATGCATTGTGCAATACATTGCACATTGTCATCCCCAAATCATTCACTCAGACCACAAGACATCTGCATTCAATCATCTGAACAACACTGTTACAGGCAGCTGAGCCAGTTAGAAATATTATAGGCAGTCAGACAGGGCTGGGCCCTCGAGGAAGCAGGCACAGAGGACCAGATGTCTGATGACCTTGGAGGGACACATACCTCTTGCTGTGGGCCACATTTTGGGACAGAAGGCAAAACAAATGCAACCACACCCTTAAGTATAATTCTTAGGGATTAAATCTGGATCACCTTGAAAAGCCAAGAGTCACCGTCCTTATCCCCTATAGGAGGAGTCACTGATCTCTAAGAATACCCGCTTTCTACATGGCTTGATTCCCCATTTGAACACAATGTAATCAATTTTACCTGAACTATTGATCTTATTGGCTACCTATAGTTATGTCCCACCTCATGCCCATCTGCTCTGTGAGTTCCCAGTCTTCCCCCACCTTGAGCCCATGGTTTTACTCTAAAAAAGTCCCTGGAAAAGACAGAGTCCTTGGCAACCTGCTCAGGACCCCCTTCTGTCTCTCTTCATACAGAAGCTTTCCTTCTCTCAATAAATATATTCTACTCTTCACCTCCATTGTTCCTAAAATTCATTCTTTGATTTTAGAGAACACAAGCTCTTACTGGACATAGCAGGTTGGGAGTTTCATTCCCCTATATCAATACTAGCACAAATCTTTCTCTTCAGCGAACTCAGAGAAATCAGTAGTGTAACTATCCTATTTCTTTTATACACATATACATACATATATGTGTATTTTCTTTCAGTTTCTCACAGTAATGAAATAATATGATGTTTACACATGTGTGTCTTATTTATTTCACTAATGAATATTTTCTCAAGTTGCATCCATTTACCTATAAAAGTGCCCAGTTTATCATTATTTATGACTGGGTAGTACTCCATTGTATAAAAATTCCACATCTTTTTTATCTGTTCCTCAGTTGATGGGCATTTAGGTTGTTTCCAAAATCTGGCTATTACAAATTGTGCTGCTGATATAGCAAGGATAAATGTACATGTAGAGGCTTATACATGCCTAGAACTTCTCCTAAACAGTTTGTGAGACTCTATTATGCATGATGAAATGAACCGCTACTCTGAAGAGAAAGAGACATTATGGTATCCATTGCTGATTCTGTATCATCATGCTGTGAAATCCAATAATGCTTTTATTCTTTGTTCAGAGTGGTTTTTAATCTATTTTGTATTATTTAATTTCAGCATACATGAATGTATGGACACCTATTTTGAAAAGAACAAGAGACATTATGGCAGCCATTGTTGATTTTCCTATTGTCTTGTTTTGAAGGCCTGTAATGCCTTCATTACTCTGTTCTGATCAGTTTTATACTATTTTGTTTTGTATGCATTCATTGTGTATGACGATATAGGCAATTATTTTTTTTTTATCAGTACCAGGGATCGAACTCATGACTGCATGCTTGCAAGGCAGGCGCTTATGCCACTGAGCTAAATCCCCAGCCCCTAGGCAATTATTTAGAAGAAAACAAGAGACATTACAGTAGACACTGTAGATTTCCTGTTATCTTGCTTTGAAATCTGTGTCAGTTGCATTGTTTTCTTCTGATCTGCTTTGTTCTGTTTTTGTTATGTTTTGTTTTACCATCTTTAGAATAATAAATAAGTAAACAAATAAAAAGGTTTTCTTCCAGTGAATGTTTGGCACCTTTGTCAAAGATAAGGTGGCTGAGTGTGTCTGGAGTTGTTTCTGCATTTTCTAATCTGTTCCATTGATCTTTCAGTCTGTTTTTGTTTTTGCTTTGGTTTGTTTTTATGCCAATACTATGCTGTTTTTATCACAGTAGTTTTATAGTATAATTTCAAGTCAGGCATTGTGATGACCCCTGTCTTGTCTTGGTTGCCCATGATTGCCTTTGCTATTCTAGGTCTCTGTCAGTTCTAGAGGAATTTTAGTGTTGTTTTCTCTAATCTGTGAGGTTTGCAATTGGAATTTTGATTGGGATTTCACTGAATCTGTGTCACAGTTTTGGAAGTATATGCCTCATTTATCTGAATGTCAAATTCTTTTTCTCTAGCAGGAAAGTTTTCTGTAATGATGTCTGTGAACATTTTTAAATATATTTGTGGTATCTCCTGCTTGTTCATTGATTCCATTTAATCTTATTATTCTCTATCTCATCTAGAAGCTGCTGGATTGATGTCTCATGGCCCCTTGCCATTTTTGAGAAATCTTTCTTTTCCTGGTCATAAACTGCAATCCTGTCTTCAGTATCTGAGATCCTGTCCTCACATTGACCTAATCTGCTTGGAATACTTTCCAGGAGTTTTCACTCTCCTGGATATCTGCTTGAATCTGCTTTATGGATTCCATTTCTTGCCTATGCTGAGCTTCTACAATTTGCCTAAGCTCATCTATTTTATTATCTGTGTCTGCTCTAATGTTGCTAAGCATGATGTATATTTTGGTAATCTCTATAATTATCTGTGAGATTATTTCTGATTTCATTTTTTCCAGAGCTTCATTCAATTGCTTTGTTGCCTTCAGGGAAACCTGGTGGGGGGCTTTTGGATTGCCCCACCTTACCCCTTGGATTTGCCCTTGGTGAACAGTATATTAATTTCTGTCTAACTTAGCTGTGTATAACACTTTCTCTGAGAGGAGATTGGTGAGTCTATTTCTCACCTTTGCATTATAGTCCCAGTGTTTTCTTAGTGTGCACAGGTGCATATACACATGCACATACCCCACAGACTGGGGCTCTTGGAATTTGCCTGACTGGACCATGTCATGATCTAATGTTACATAGGTAGAGCTTCTACAGGATTATTCATTATCCTATTACTTAATGAGTTAGTTCAGTACAAACAGAATGCAAAACTAGAACTATTTACCTCCTAACCTATTCAGAGCAATTTGCAGAACCACCTTCAAAGGTTTTATTTTCAAATTTTATCAAATAGGCAGGAAATGTTTTTAGCAGGCGGTAGAGGCTTTGTGGGGTTGCTTTGTTTTAGGAAACAATGGTTCACATCAACATGCTTGAGGCCCCAGAAAAGATCTGTGTTGTTTTTCTTGGGCACTTGATGTTTGTCCAGCTGCTCCACATTACGTAGTGTGAATGAGTGACTCAGTGGGGGAAGGGAAGGACAGTAGGCCTTGAAGGCAAGCCTGAGATCCTTCTGGAAGGGACATGTGGCCTCTGGAGGGAAGTAAAAGGACAAATGAATGTCCAGCCTTTTTGCCTCTGTAACCCTAATTCCTTAAGAGTGGTAGCAGCCAAAGAGCCTACAGTCAGTAGGTTCTTGCTTAATCTGCAGGGAAATAAGAAAGATTTGTGGGTCCTATTTCATCTAGAGGACCCAGTATTTAACTTAGATTTCCAGGCTCAACTGAAAGACAGACACCCCATGGATGTCTATGTAGCCACTTATCCTAGAGCTGCAAGGACAGATTTGAGGCTTTATGGTTCACTTTTTCACAGGCATTTTCAATAAACAAATACAGCAGGAGGAGGTTATAATGACTAATTAGGATCAAGAATTCTTAGCTCAGGTTGGGCATCATGGTGCATACCTGCAATTACAGCCGCTTGGGAGGCTGAGGCCGGATGATTGCAAGTTCAAGGCCTGGCTGGACAAATTAGCAAGATGATGTCATGAAGTAAGCTAGTCATGGGATGGAGCTCAATGCTCCCCAGTACCACAAAGCAAAAACAAAAATTCCAGTTTAGGCAAGTCAGTCAGACTCCTAAGCTGGTGACCTGTAGGGTGAATTCAGTCAATAATGGGCTTGATTCACACAAAGTTTTATTATTATGTTTGTCTTAAGTTTGTGAGCCTTGCTGAAAACAGGTCTAGGTAAGTTTTACGGATCTTGGTTGTGGCAGTGAAGTGTTTCCTGAGAACCGTGGTTGGGCAGATTCTTTGACAGGCTAGTTGTTCAGTTGCCCACTTCTTCATTGCCCAATAACTTTGAAATAAGTGGCACAACAGAGCTGCACAGGACCCCACTGCCCTCTGCCATCCAGGGCACAGACACCATGACTCAAAGCAAGATTAGGAGAGTCTTGTGTTGGCTAAAGATACAGGGATCACTGGAAGCAGAAGCTACTGAGGCCTATGGAAATTTACATAAGCCTGCGAGAAGTAGGGACTTAGAGTCTCAGGAGCATGGGAAAGAAACTAGACCAGAAGACAACCTCTATAATGAGCTGAGAGGGCCAGAGCTCTGCCAAGGTTTGAAGCAGGCACCTCCCATCTACAAAACAATCAAACAGCCGCCAAAGCAATCTCTCTTCCTGTTGGGATTTCTTCTGTTGTCTTTCTTGCCTTCCCAGGACTGCTGAGCTTTTGAAGTAATCCTCAGTGTGAAAAGCTAGGAGAATGTACACACAAGAGGCCCTCTGAAAAAGTCTTAGGGAAAGTAGCTGAGTTTTGGCAATTGAAGGTGACCAATAGGAGGAAGCAGAGGAGGATTATGGGGAGACCAGGCCAGATGTTAAAGCCTTAGGTATAGCAGCTTTCTTAAAGGAACAAGGAAGAAATCCTGGCCTAATGGTCACCATCAAGCACTGGGTCCTATTTCAGCATGAAATTTATCTCTGTGATCGCCAGGGAACAGAACAATACAGTTACCTCTACCCCAAATTGCTGTACAAGAATCCTTTATAAAACTAGCTTTTGCTATTTGTGAATAAGCAATCATCAGCTAAATATTTACCTTTTACCAAAAAAGAAGAAAGGAAATTGGAAAAGAAAGCAAACTGTAGTAAACTCTAGTAAATAAATTTGAGGCAGCAGAAGAGTAATATGGTAGCCAGTGTTTATACAGTAGCGAATTTTATCAGCCAAGGTTTACTAGAGAAACAGATATAATACAAGATACACAGATATATAAGAAATTACAAGATTGGCTTACAATGGTCAGCCACAAAGTCAGATGAGGGAGTATGGAGAAGGTAGACACACTGGAGGCTGAAGGGTCCCGCTCAAGGTCAGCAGCTCACTACAGTGTCCTGTACAAGTCTGTATCAGGAAGCTGGTGGGTCTGTAACAAAACATTGAAGAATCTACATTGGAAGGCTGAAGTGTCTACGACAAAGGCTGAGGAGTCCCAGCAGAAGACGAACACTGTGCCGGAAGCCAGGAGACAATGCCCAAGCTGAAGGTGAAGACTGGAGCTTCTCCAGGGAACCAGCAATCAGTCCTTCTTCATTTGCCTTTCATTGTATGCAGGCTGCTCCCCTGGGGTGGGTGTAGCACTCACACCATCTTGCTCTCCTTCTCTTGTTCAGGCTGAGAATGTTACAAATTAAGGACCTTGGGTCCCTGCTGAATCACTTAATTAAACTTTTGACCTTCTCAAGTTGATACAATGTATAAACCATAACACCAATGCTTACCCCTTTATCTCAGACCATGGGAGATATGCCAGTTACATGTGCTCCAATAGGGGTTTGCTAGGAGTAGAGCCAGAAACAGAAAAGCAGTCTTAGCTTTTTAGTAATTTTAGCTTTTTTAGATGTCAAGGACACTGGCATTAGAATGGAGAGATTCCCAAGGCAGGTGTGAATGGAACAGCTACTTCAAAGGACTGGTACCACACCTAATAAAAAAATTTAAGCTAAAGAAAGAGAAGTGTTTACAGTTGAGAAAGTCTTTATATTGTGCTCTGTTAGAATTAAATCTGAAATGTCGCCTTTCCCTGGAGGAAAGGGCGACATGACTATATGATACACAAAGCTTGGGGAGATCCAAGATTAGAGACAACTCACAGTCTGTACTTTATTTGGAGTTTTGAAGTCTGGGGAAGGTCAACAGGACAGTGGCATAGAAGATCTATGGAGCAGAAGGCCAGAGACTGCACCCAGCTTTCTGATGACTTGTGACTGCCTCAGAAAGGAATCCAGTGGATCTGTCAAGTGTGGAAGAGAAAGAGAAGCAAATGAGCTCTAGGATTGCTCCAGTCAGCATGGAAGCACAAGCAGCAGAAGACTTGGGTAGGAAGCCCATGTTACTGATAAGGTCACAGTTGTAGTCTTAGAAGTATCAGCTCCAACATTCTGGGCAGGAGTGAAACGGACCTATATGAAGTCGGGTTTGTGCCATCATCAGAGGCAGGCACCATTGGTTGTTTGTGTCAAGAATGAGACTGGCCCAGGTTCTCTGGCTTGAGAAGGGGACTGAGCTAGAATAAAATCAGAGAGGAGCCATCATCTTCAATTCACAACCTCAAGAAATTTGTATAAGTCTCCAAACTTTTAGGATAGAGGAGGAGATAGAAAACTCTGAGGAAAGGGAAATTCTATTTAAACTATATTTCAAATTAGATGGTATGGAAAAATCCCTGGCTGGGGCCCACACTTCTTTGTGTCTCACAAGAAACAGCACTTAGAATGTGATGAGACCTGGCAAGAGCTAAGATCATTGAGGGACTCCGGGGAGAGTGGAGGAAGTACTTAACAAAGAGAAAAATGCAAGTAAAGTTGTAGAGCCATTTTGTTAGATAGCTCTAATGCAATAGGTTCTTGTGTAACAAACTATCTTTTAGTAGTAGCCACAAGTGTATTTTTTTTGCTTCTTTTTAGACTACAATGCATGGGTACAAAAGTTTTCAGAGATCAGCACTGTATTATCAACAATGACACATGGGGGCAAAGGGTCATGTTGGGTTATTAGACAGTGTACAGGTGTTACGTGTGTATACATTGTTCTACCCCAGTGGTTCTAGAGACCCTAAAGTGGCGGAGACCCTTTCAGCATCTGTGTGGTCAAACTACTTTTTTTTGTTAATGCTAAAATGTAATATGCACTCTTAAATTTTCATGGTTTTGTTACAGTTGAGTGGGCCAATAATAGTCTAGGTTTTTGTGGAAACCTAGGAAACGAGGAAAAATTGTCAAGTGTACACCAGTAGTAAGTAGTAAGGAGTTATGTTTACTGAAGAAAAGCAGAAACAGGAAAAAGGGAAAACAGAAGAGAGGGCCAATAACTCAGGCTTTCAGCATTTAAAAGCCAGACCCCCCCAGCTTGAGGTGTCACCTTTGTGTCGCCCTTGGTGCTCATCGCCTGCCACCTAAGGAATGGTGATCTCTGGGCTCTGTTACTTCATTTTGTACCTCTCTTAGGATAATGGGAGCAGGAATAACAGTCGTGTACTACTTAGAGTTAATGGAAGGAAGAGAGTGCCTCACTTAGCTCCCACTGTCACAAGTGCACAGTAAACTTTTCCAGGGGCTGCAAAGCATGTAATATACCATTACTCAGAGAGCCAATAGGAACCGAGCTTACATAGTCTCATACTTTAAAAACTTTCCGTCATATAAGTACTTTCTATCATGTAAGTATTGCTAGAAGTTATTCATATGAGCAAAGACTTTCAGAGTGCTTAATGACTTAGTAAACTTTTAATAGCTTAAAGGAGTTTTAGAGAACCCAGGCCTAGGTATAACAGGAACAAAAGTATGATCCTAACTCTCTGCATAGGCAACCTAATAGACCTTTATTTATCACTGGGACTGCAAGTAGTTTTATTCTTATGAAATTATTTAATGAACCTGAATCAAATTTATAAAAATAACATCAGCTATATTTAGATTAAACTGGTTTTAAAGTTGTCACATATTATATTTACCTTTTAATTTGATATATACTTTAAAATATGTTAGGAATAATTTTAAAATTATCATGAAAATACTTCAAAATTTAAATAGTTTTAATAATATACTTTTAAAATGAAAAATATACAAATTGTGTATAATAGATAAGATTGCATTTCTATTTTAACCTTTCATGTATTTATTATCAATAAAACAAATTAGATAAAAATTTTCATTATAACAAGATGAGACAGTTAACATCTACAGAAATATGTATGCAATGAGGGCAAGAAAATGAAATATTATAGACTAAATGTATAATTATTTACTAATTATGTATATTTTTTATTTTATTTCTCTTGCAAACATGATTAACTTATCAGAACAGGTACACAAGAACAATAGCAATTCAATTCTGTATTTGTTGATATTTTGTCAACTTTCATAAAAATGGCTTAACAGTAGATTTTCAATTTTGTCATTATGAAGGTCTATGTGGCATATGAAGATATACTATGAAGAGTGAAAGTATATTCTGTCAAATATATAAATGAAGACTCCATGTATCCTCTGCCCTGGACCTCCCAGAAGTTAGGGGGGCTCCCACAGCTTTAAAATCCCATTGACTCCCTTAATAAACCTCTGAGGTCACCTTCATCTCTCTAATTGAGTATTAGAGAGATTAATCCTTAACTAAGTCATCCATCTCATTGTGTTGGAGCTTAGATTCTATCACAGGTCTGGCTAAGTCAGAACGGCAATGTTTAACAGTTGGATACTTGGATGGCAAGTATGGGTAAAATATGGGACGCCCAAGGGTATGATGTGCATCAGAGGTGGTAGGAATTTTTTAGCACTAATTTGTTCTAGGAATAAATTAGTATATATTACTGAAACTATACAAAAAAATCAAATCAAGAAAATCACAAAGATAGAAATACTCCGGTACCACTGTTACAGGGGTGATATCAGAACCTCTACATATGATACAAGACAAATATTATATCTCCCAACCTGTTAGATATCTGATATGTTGCGTTCATGTTCTCTAAAAATCAAAGAATAAAACAATGGTGGTTAAGATTAGGAAATATTTATTGAGAGAAAGCTGCTGTCTTTTCTATTATTCTGTTGACATCTTTCCATTTGAACATATACAATTCCACATAATTATTTGTGAATTACACAGGACTCTAGTTCTGTAGGTGTGTCATAACACCAAACCTCTCTATCAGACAGTTTTCAGTTTTTACTGTTGCAAATAATACCTTCATGGTCTTTGTTTAGTTTACTTCCTTAGGGAAAATTATGAAGATAAAATTTTGGGGTCAAAAGATAGCTTATTTTAAGACTTTGGGTATATTTTTTAAATTCCCCTTTAAAACTATTACAAATTTGTATTCCCATTACCCCTGCTTGCAAACATGTTTCCTCAAATCTCTGAATATTCTCTTTCTTTTCCTCTTTATTCTTAGCCAATTTCACAGAACATTGTGATATCTCCTGATTATTTTAATTTGCATTTCTTTGCCTTCTAGTGAAATAAACTATATTTTATTATGCTTGCTGGCTATTTTAACTTTTTAATGAACTTTTTTTATAGTCATGTTTTTATTTACTACTTAATAGGGACAGTTGTGTTTTTAAAATTGGTTTTTAAGAGTTTCTTACTTAAAGTTGGATTAGCTGGTAGCCTACTTTAAAGCCTCATAGTTACTCCAAAAAAGTATGTGTTTTCTTCTGTGACAAATAAAAGAAGTACTTGCTTAGTATCTAAATAATTAAAATCTGGAAAACACAGGGCAAACTGTAAAAGTTACCACCCATTATATTTACTTTCTTCTTAAAATATACAAAAGTAAAAAGTAAATGTTTTCTCTTCTTCTCTTTACAAACATTTTGCCTATTTATTATATATCTTTTTAGACTCATTTCCACAGTGAACATAAAAGACGCATTTTCTTTCAGTTTTATTTTTTCCATTATCATTATCATCATCATCATCATGACCATGAAGAATAACCATTTCTACTTATTTTTTCTACTATATTTTCCACATTTAAAAAAGAATATATACAAATATTCAATTCTGCATTCTTTTGATAATTTTAGGGTTTCTTTTTGAGGGAGGTACTGGAAATCAAACTCAGGACTTTGTGCTTGCCAGGCAGGCACTGCATCACTGAACTATATCCCTGGCCCCAGTGTTTCTTTTTTTAATAATTAATTTCTTAGTTCATCTGGAATTTCCTTAATTTACTTTTTTTTTGTTTGTTTTTTGGTTTTTTTTTTTTTTTTTGGTACCAGGGATCGAACTCATGACCTCACACTTGCCAGGCAGGCGCTTATGCCACTGAGCTAAATCCCCAGCCCTCCTTAATTTCCTTAATGAACACAAAATCAAAAGTCCTCAATAAGATACTGGCAAACAGAATGCAGCAAATCATCATGAAGATTGCACACCATGAACTAGTAGAATTCATCCAGGGATGCAGGGATATTTAACATATGCAAACCAATAAATGTAATACACTGCGTTAATAGAATGAAGGGCAAAAATCACATGATCATCTCAATAGATACAGAGAAAGCATTTGAGAAAGTCTAACATTCATGATAAAAATCCTGTAGAAAACTGAAATACCTAGTCTTTATCTCAAACTGATAAAAGTTGTTTATGACAAACCAATAGCCCACATCATATTAAATGGACAAAAACTGAAAGCTTTCACACTAAAATCAGAAAAAATACAAGATTGTCCACTGTCACCACTCTTACTCAGTATAGTTGTGGAAACATTAGCCAAAGAAATTAGACAAGCAAAAGAAACAAAAAAAATATAGATAGGGAAGGGAAAAGTTAAATTATCATTATTTGTGAATGATGTGATACTCTACATAGGAGACCCTAAAACTCCACCAAAAGACTTCTAACTTTCATAACCAAATTTAGTAGCATTCCTCTACAAGTAAAACAAATTCACTGAGTGAAAAATTAGGGAAACAACAATTTTTACAACAGTATTAAAAAAAGAGAGAAGTACTTAACAATCAAGCTAATGAAGGAAGTAAAAGACCTTTACATTGCAAACTATAGTCCAAAAAAAGAAATCAAAGATATCAGAAAATGGAAAGGTATCCCTTGTTCTTGACTCGGCAGGACAAATATAGAGAAAATGACCATGCTTCCAAAATCATTATACAGATTTAATGCAATCCTGATCAAAATACCAATAGCATACCTCATAGAACTAGAAAAAACAATCCTAAAGTTCATTTGCAAACAGAAGAGACCTAGAACAGCAAAAGCAATTCTGGGAAACAAAGAAAAAGCAAGGGAGATCATAATCCCCAACTTGAAATTATACTACAAGCTACTGTGCTAAAAAACAGCATAGTTCTAACTAAAACACAGACCTGAAGATCAAGGGAGCAGAATAGAGAACGCAGAAAAACTCCAAACACATTCAGCCACCTTATCTTTGTCAAAAGGGCCAAACTCTTTTCCTGGAAGAAAGCCTCATTAGCAAATAGTGCTGGGAAAACTGATGTTCCACACACCAAAGATTAAACAGACTTGTATCTCGTACTACTGAACAAAAATTGAAATGGATCAAAGATCTAAATATTAAAAAAGAAACACTGAATCTGCTGGAAAATAGAATAAGTAAAACTCTAGAAGATAAAGGTGTAAGCAAACACTTCATGAACAAAACCTCGATTACACAGGAAATATTACAAAGAATTTTATTATATTGAAAAGATTTTGCACAGCAAAAGAATCCAACAGAGTGAAGAGCCAACTCACATAAGGGAAAGAAATTTTTACCAACTATTCCTCAGACAAAGAACTAATATCTAAAATATATAAAGAACTGAAAAAATCAGACCCCCCAAATATAAAGACCCAACTAAAAAATGAGCTTCTAAAATGGACAGCTACTTGTCAGGTGAAAATGTACAAACAGCAGATACCTATATGAAAGATGTTCAACACCACTAGTCTTTTAAGAAATGCAAATTAAAACAACACTGAGATTCCATCTCACTCCAGAAAGCATGGTTATCATCAAGAAATCAACCAATAACAAATGCTAGCAAGACCACGGGAGGAAGGAACCCTTATCCACTGTTGGTGAGAGTGTAGACTGGTGCAATTGCTGTAGAAATCACTGTGCAGATTTTTCAAAAAACTGTTTGTCTTAACTAAGCCTCTTCTTAGCATCTTCCCCAAAGAATTAAAAGCATGACACCATAGTCACATATGCTCACCTATGATTATAGCAGCACAATTTATAATAACTAAATCTTGGAAATAGCCCAAATGCCAATCAACTGATGAGCGGATAAAGAAGATATGGTTTTTATATACATTGGAGTCCTAGTCTGCTGTAAAGAAGAATAAACTTGAGATAATTTTTGGTAAACAAATGCACCTTGAGACTATACTTCTAAGTAAAATAAATTGGATACATATGTATAAGTACTACATTGTTTCTCTGGTGTGAGAAACTGAATGTGTAAATAAGGACCAAAATAGACGACAGATATTGGGAAATAGGAAGAAAATGTTCAACCAGGAAGCAGAACTGGTGTAGGGGAGGGCAGATAAGAAAGAAAAAATAGAAACCAACCTTTTGTAAATAAGGAAGGGGAAGAGGGGTTGAGGGGAAGGGAATGAGAAAAAAATAATCAATATACAGCATGTAGAGGTACAAATTCCCTACGATGAATGTGATTATTATGCATATCAAAAGAGCACCAATAGAGCTGTGCTGGTGGTGCATGTCTATAATCCCAACACTCAGGAGGCCGAGGCACAAGGATTGCTGGGTTTCAGCCAGCCGGGACTACATAGAGAGTTCAAGGCCAACCTGAACAACACAGCAAGACCCTGCCTCAAAAACGTAACAAATAGCAAAAAAAGAGAGTACTAATAAAATTCATTTTAAAAATTTCCGTTCTTATAGCTGGATATGCACCTCTATCTCAGGCCCTTCCCCTTAGCTAGCTCATGAGCTAACTACATAAGCTATTCTCTGCACTAGCAGCACTCTGACTCATGCCTTGTCTGAGCTAGTGTGACCCTCTACACCTGCTCTCCAGCTTTCAGTGTTTGAAGAGCCTTGGCTTGTGAAAATCTTGCAGTGATCTTCTTCTCAGGGGAAGGTCAGAGTAATTGTAGTCCTACTCCACCAGCCATGTGGCCACTGTTTCATGTTGCCCTGTTCTCTACTAAGATGGGCGCATGCCAGGCCTGGGCTTGTGGGTGCTGTGACCCATGAGTGGTCCATTTTCCCCTTTCCAGCCCTTCAACACTGGGTTTTGGTCCAGTGAGTTTCTGTTTCACTTACTCTGTCAGTCTTTTGTTTACTCCTGCTGCCGCCAGGGGGAGAGGTATCAGTGACTCCAGGCTCTTTCTCTCCCATCCAAAGAATGGGATGGGACAACAGATGAACAGGTAAACACAATTTTCATTTAAAGTAAGGAAAGGGAAAGAATAAAGAACAAAGAAGAAAAAGGAAGGGGGAAGAAAAAAGAAGAGCAAGAAGAGATACATCCCACAAGCAGGACAGCCACTGAAGAAACACAGGGACAGTAGAACAGCAAGATTGGAGTGGAGACAAAGTCAGTGGCCACCATCTTTTGTATCCTCCTGTATCTGATCTATTGGAAGTTGCTCTGCCTGTGCATCCTCACCCGACTGACAGGCCGTATCCTTTCTGGATCAGGTTGCATCCCGTTTTCAGCCTCTGTTCTGGATCTTTGTAGCCACAGGTTACATCTCATCTTCCAGCCAGCCTAGTTTTGCCCTAAACTTCTGCCTCATTGCCTCAGAGCATCTGCTTTTCTCTGGAGCACATTGTGCAGACTCCCTCCCACTGTTGCTCCTATGATGATCTCCACCTTATTTCTTTAAAAAAATGACTGATTCAATTATGGAAAAATAGGAACACTTGCTATTGGTATTGAAAGCACGATTTTGTGTTGTTTTGTATATGTTTAAATGTGTTTTATATTATATTAAAAGCAAGCTGAACAACCTTATTTCCCCATAGCCAGATTATCTCTATCTTGAGGACACCTCCTGGACGTCATCCCCTGTGACAGACAGACAGACACAGCTTTTGCTTTGTTACTGTGCCCTGCATATTTATAAGTATATAACAAACATCCATTATCTTTCTTTTCAAATATTTTGTTTTCAAATGTATCAGACAGCTTTCCAACATTCTAATAAAATGGAGATAATCAATTTCAAAATAGAAGCACTCACTTTTTTGTGAGTCAGAGTTTTGGGAGTTTCTGCCTGTGGTCAGCTGCCCCTGTTACTTTGGGGCTCTGCGAGGCAACAGGAGGGTGAGTGCAGGGCAGGAAAAGTCATCTGCCTTATGTCAGCCAAAGGCAAAGAGGGAAGGTGGGATTGACTTCCAGTATCTCATCCAAGAGCACATTCACAGGACAGGGCGTCACTTCTGCTAGGCCCCACCTCTTCCAGTTTCCCCCAGTGACCCAGCATCTATCACACAGGCTTTGGAGGACATTTCACACAAATCATCATTAGAAATGACTAGATGAAGACTGACTTTTCACTATCTGAAAACTAGTCTTCACCAGAAGTTACATGTGAATTTTCTACTACATTGTTAGCTAGAGTATCTGTGTAGCACTATATAGGATGCCCAGTAAAGGAATGTTTTCTTAAGTCTGAAGAGAAAAGAAGAAAAAGATAGATTTATCTTTACAAAAGAAGCTAATAACTTTTAAATTAGGCAAAACAGCTGCACAATTCAGATTCCCTTCATACCTGAATTTTTAGAAAGCTAGAGTTAATATAATGATCAGTTAGAAGTAATGTCTTGTTCTACATTTTTTCTTGGGTACTTTTCCACTTATGCTATATGTTTTTGTATTTTCATCCACTTTTTATTTATCTACTGTATTTGTGTATGTTGATAAATCTTCCTAGACCCATCAATAATGAAGTATATATAAGATAATATGCAACTCAGTTGATAGATGGATGGATGGGCTTACTTACAAATCATAAGACTCTATAGTTAACACTGAGAAATATGACTGTCAGACAGAGAAGAATGTTTTGTCAGCTGCTTAACATTTACTTGCCTTTGTGAAGGCCTGCTTAGGAAAATAATTCTCATCAAGAAGGCTCCTCAGTGAATGTAGAATTAGTCTTTCTTACTATGATCCACACTCTCTGGCTACCAGATTTCTTTTTCCCAAATGTAATTCTACTATTATTATGTGTGTGGTCAAAAACTTTCAGAAGTTCCACATTCTCTCAGGACTTAAGTAGATATTCTTTTTTTTTTTTTTTTTTTGGTACCAGGGATTGAACTCAGGACTGCGTGCTTGCAAGGTAGGCGCTTATGCCACTGAGGTAAATCCCCGGCCCTTAAGTAGATATTCTTATTGTAAGATATCTTTTGTATTTTGAATATTGTAATATTCCTTTGTAAGATATCTTTTGTATTTTGAATATTGTAATATTCTTTTGTAAGATATCTTTTGTATTTTGAATATTGTAATATTCTTTTGTAAGATATCTTTTGTATTTTGAATATTGTAATATTCTTTTGTAAGATATCTTTTGTATTTTGAATATTGTAATATTCTTTTGTAAGATATCTTTTGTATTTTGAATATTGTAA
>PVJX010028225.1:0-24074 GCA_004027295.1 Dolichotis patagonum | reverse complement strand
TTGCATGTATATTTGAGTGGGTAAGATGGATGACCATATTGCTGTTTTTGTCAGATCGTGGAGCAGAACTGTTAACAGTCTCACTGTTTGAATGTCTACTTTACATGTTTTAACTTTGTAATTTGAACAACTATTTCCAAGAAGTCAGTATGTAATTAGCCAAGTAATAATTTCTCAGGTTTTATTGTTGTTGTACTTTCCCTTTTTTCCTTGGAATACTGTATTGTCGCTACCCTTTATTCTGTTTTATTTTGTCTTGTTTTTTTCTCTTTAAATAAAATTATAAAAAAAAAGAAATCTGGTTAAACATGTCCATTTGGAAGAGCAAGCCGCCTCCTCACATTGTAGCTGTGTACTTAAGTACTTCCCAGAGAAAAGCTGCTAAGTTTTCTTCCAAGCTCATTATCTGTCTCCTTCACTCTGTGCCTCCCCTTCCTTCACTGTCTCATCTTTTTAGCATGTTTGCGGTGCACTGTGATTGCATTCTCGGCTGGGAGTTGGGACCTGTTTGCTCTGAGTCTCTCTCTCCTTCCTGCCAGGAGGACCTGTCTATCTTCCCCTAAGTGAATTAGGAATTTCCCAGCTCCCATTCCTTGAGTCTCAAAAGACGAGGACAGCGGGAGGTGTTCAGCAGCCACTTTCTGCAGCCCAGGTCTCCGCCTCTGCCTGCCCACAGGGCCGCCTGGTCCCCTGCTGGCATTGGGCCTCCTGCGTGGTCTGCCGGGCCTGCACCTCTGGTCGAGCTCACAGCTGACCCCTTCGCACTCCCTCCTTTCTCTCTGCCTTTTGTAAAGCAGAATGGAAGGTGTCCAAGGAGTTTCCACCTGATAATTTAGTCATTCATTGTTAGATGGAGAAAGGAAAGAGACCTGACCCAGGAACAGAGGAGGGAGCTTCCTGTGTTAATGTGAAAAGTGGACTTCGGACTTGCGCACATTTTCCTCTCTCCTCTCCCTCCCTTTCCCTGGACAGTCAGGGGGATGTTTTGTCTGTTTCCCCAGAAGACTTCTTGGATCATTAATAATCATGTTGTTGGAAATTAGGGAAACAAGATTTTTCCATAAAAGGATGCTTGGGTTAGCCAAAGCGACCTGTGAGTCTCATTATGTTGGCATGTCACCTCACCTCTCCAAACCTCCATTCCCTTTCACGTAAAGTGAGGACAGGGTCAGCCCGACCTGCCATGCAGGCGTATGGAAGGAGTCGTATTGGATTATGACATCTGTGAACTAACCATCCCAAGTGTAAATAGGCTGTAGGGTAGGAGTTCCCACTGATTTCAAATTGCTTTTTTAAGTGCTTCATGAGAAATAAGTTTGAGGAAGAATTCTTTACTTATGAAAGAGTTTGCAGTAAAATTCTGAAGACTGGACATACAGCACAGATCCGGACAGATAATGCATCTCAGGATAGCATGTGGGGGTGGTGATGGCTCAGATGAGTGACCAGAGACCTGCAAGCTACACAAATGGAGAGCAAAGGGTGACCTGGGAAGGTCTCACTGGAGAGATGGGGGCAGCCGAGGGTCAGACCGTGCAGAAAGGTCATGTTGAAGAGCAAACTCCCACTCCCTCAGAAGGTGACCTTATCTGGAAACAGGGTCCTTGCAGTGTCTTTGGTTAAGATGAAGTCATGCTCCAGTGAAATGGACTCCTAATGCTATGTGACTGGTGTCCTTACAAGAAGGGTGCCAACATAGGGAGATACACACGGAGGGAGACATGCACGGCAGGTGACAATGGAGACAGAGACTCAAGCGTTGCGGCAGTGAGCTGAGGACTGCCAAGCCCTGCGGCCAAGCTGCAGAAGCTGAGAAGGCACCTTCCCCACAGGGTTCTGAGAAGGCGTGGTCCTATGGACACCTTGATCCGAGACTCTTGGCCTCCAGAACTACAAGAGAATAAATCTGTGTTGCTGTAATTAAGTCATGCAGTTTGTGATTCTCTGTTTCAGCACCTATAGGAAGCTAGTACAGGTGTTAAATGAGATCTCATAATCACTGCTACCAAGCAGCCAAAGGCACAGTGACAAAGAAGCAGTTTTGTGCGGGATATTCTGTCCCAGTCCAGAATGAGCAGGCCCAGTGAGTTAATCATTTGCCAACATGCTCTGATACATCAGAGTAACATCTGCGTCTCTTTCGGATGTGATCAGCAATTCCTATTTGACCAGATAGTCATCAGTGTTACCATGGCTTTGCTGTCTCTTGTATTTGCTCTGGCAGTACCATCTCTTTTCAACTTTCTTCTCCTCGCCTATTATCTGTTTATGACCCATGAAGAATCGTGCTGACCCTGTTCTCAGTCATTAAACATCCATGTTTGATTTTCCCGTTTATTGATATTCAGATCTTAGTGGTCCCTGACTTGCTTGGTAATTTTGGACACAGAGCTCTGAGGAGACAGTTTGAAATGTGTCCTGCTTGGTACTGAGCAGACTCTGCTTCAAGGAAATCCTGTTCTCTACAGCAGTAGCAGTTACGGTCTGTTGGGCCAGTGTCCTGCCCAGAGAAAGCGCTAAGAGCCGTAGTTACATGTTCCGCTGTCATAGATCCAAAGTAGCCATTAGTGATGGTAGGTAAACAGAGCAACTTCAAATATCCCTGAATACATATTTGCAGAATAATAGACTATTGGGAGAGGTGCTTCTCTATTAAATGGGCTCAGCTTTTAAAAATGAAAGTTTGGTAGGTTCCAGGCCAACTCAGTAGACCCTGATTAACATGATGTGCTTGTGATTGAGGACATCTCACCATTATTTGGGCTCTGTCATGGTGACGTGAAGTAGGGTCCATCTGGTCCACAAGGCTCAGGGTGCTAATCGGTGTCTTCGTCCAAGGGCAGAGACTTCTGCGTAGGTGTCTCTATGTTGGCAATGGATACCTACATCTTACGTGCATTGTTTCAGAAAGTCTAATGCGAATAATTCACTTACCATATGGTATAATTCAAGGCAAGGGAAGAGTTTACAATCCAGAGCCAGACTGCTTGAATTTCAATTCAGCATCACAACTCACTGACTGTGAAACCTGGTCCAGTTTATTCAACCTATGTCAACCTCAGACTGCTCATCGGGCAAATAAACACAACAGCTTTACCTGTCTGGCATGATGGTTGCCTGATTGGACCTAGGAAAAGCACTTAAGGAAATACCTGCCTTACAGTAAATCCTCAATAAGTCCCTTTTTGTTTCTAACTAAATTATAGGAATTCTAACCAGATATTGTATGCTAATTAAGAATTCTTGGCAATGGCATGTCTAAATTAATGTTTATTCATTATTAAGTATAATTTGCTTAAGGAATGCTTCCTCTAGTTCTCTGAGCTATGCTAATGGTATTTTGATTGGGACTATATTAAATCTATATAGCAATTTTGGAAGTATGAACATGTTCACTGTTAGCTCTTCCTATCCATGAGCAAGGGATGTCTTTCCATTTTCTGGTATCTTCTTCAATCTCTTTTCTCAGGACTGTAATTTTCAATGTATAGATCTTTTACTTCCTTCGTTAGCTTGATTCCTAAGTATGTCATGTTTTTGGATGCTATTGTGAAGTGTGTAGTTTCCCTCATTTGAGTTTGTTGTGTACAGGAATGCTATTGATTTTTGAGTGTTGACTTTGTATCCAGCTACACTGCTGAATTTGATTATTAAATCCGCAAGTCTTTTGGTGGAGTTTTTGGGGTCTTCCATGTAGAGTACCATGTCATCTGAAAATAATAATAATTTAACTTCTTCCTTTCCTATCCTTGTTCTTTTATTTGTTTCTCTTGTCTAATGGCTCTGGCTGATGTTTCCAGAACTATGTTAAACAGGACTGATGACAGTGAACATCTTGTCTTATTCCTGATTGTAGAGTGAAAGCTTTCAATTTTTTACCATTTACTATGATGTGGACTGTTGGTTTGTCATAGATGGCTTTTATCAGATTGAGGTAGAGATCATCTATTCCAATTTTCTTGTGGTTTTTATCATGAATGGGTGTTGGAGTTTCTCAAAACCCTTTTCTGCGTGTACTGAGATGAGCACGTGATTTTTGTCTTTGGCTCTCTTAATATGGTGCATTATGTTTACTGATCTGTATATGTTGAACCATCCTTGCATCCCTGGGATGAATCTTACTTGGTCATGGTATATAATCTTTTGTTGATTTGCTGCATCATTTGCTGGTATCTTATTGAAGATTTTTTCTTATAATTATTATTATTATTATTAATTTTGTACCAGAAATCTAACTCACAACCTCACATTTGCAAGGCAGGTGCTATGCCACTGAGCTATATCCCTGGCACTTGCTAAGGTTTTATGTCTATGCTCATTAGGGAGACTGGCCTGTAGTGTTATTTTTTGATTGGGTCTGTTGTAGTCAGGGGTTGTGCAGAGAACAATTAGAATCAGGACATGGAGTTTGTAATATTATTTTTATGATTGTCACCCAGAGTTAACACAAGAAAATGCAGGAAATCTACCCACAACACTAAAGACAGAATATTTAGCCAAAGGCCTGACTCCCACAGCAATGTCCCACATGAGTCCAGATAAAGACCCAGAGCTCATGACAATGCCTCCCACGAGTCCAACTGGAGGTCTCGAGCCCACAAGAAGGACTTGCACCAGTCTCTTTTATGGATCTATGCTGGGAAGGCCCAAAGGTCAGCGGTGGAAGCTAGGAAGTCTGTGCCAGCAGGGTGAAGGAGCTGTGCTGGTAGGTTTAGGGTTCTACGCTGGAGCCGAAAAGTCAAACTCACAACAAAGGCCAAGGCTGTCCTGAAAAGCACCACAGCCATCCTCAGCGATATGGAGGCCCTAGGCTCCTCTGACAATAAGCACTGTCGAGTACATGCCAGGAAGCCAGTGTGACAAATTCATTCTGGAGACCAAGCGACACACATCTTCCCTTCCCAAGCCAGGAAGCAGTGCTCAATGTGAGGACCAGAGCTTCTCCAGGAGAACTAATGGCTCAAACAACAACACGTAAGAGAATCCACAATGCCTCAATGCATTAATGCCTCAGTGCACCGCTTCTCTTTCTCCACATCTCTATGCTGGCAACTTTCCTCAGGTGGAACATCTACACTTAGTGCCCTGCTGATTTAATTCACCTGGCATTAAGTTGACCACCAGTTTTTAATCCCTAACAGGGTCCTTCTTCAGTTTTGCTATCAGGGTAGTACCTGCTTCCAGCAATGACTTTGGAAGTATTGCTTCCCTTTCAATTTTATTAAATAAAGATGAGACCTAGAATAGCAAAAGTAATTCTGGTCAACAAATGCAAAACAGAGAGCATCAGAATTCCTGACTTGAAATTATGCTACAAAACTACTGTGATAAAATCAGCATGGCATTGACAAATAAAACAAAACAAAACATAAAAACAGACCTGGGGATCAGTGAAACAGGTTAGGACGTGTGGACACAACTCCAAATACACCCAGCCACCTTATCTTTGCCAAAGGAACCAAATGTGTTCACTGTAAGAAAGCCTCTTTAATTAATGGTGCTGGAAAAACTGGCTTTCCACATACTGAAGACTAAAACTAGACCAATGTCTGTCACCATGCACTAAAGTCAAAATGGATCAAAGATATTAATATTAAAATGGAAACATTAAATGTACTGGAAGAAAAAATAGACACAAAACTCGAAGACATAGGTGTAGGCAGAGACTTCATGAACAAAACGCACAACATGCAGGAACTACTACAAAGAATCAACACTTGAGATCTCATCTTATTAAAAAAATCTTTTTCACAACCAAACAAATTACCAACAAAGTGAAAAGACAACCCACAAAGTGAGAAAAAAATTTTAGCCAGTTTTTCTTCAAAGGTCTTATATCTAGAACATATTAAAAAATTGAAAAACATCAGAACCCCCAAATCCAAAGATGGGCATCTGAAATGAGTATATACTTCTCAGATGAAGAAATACAAATGGCAAATAAATATATGAAAAAAAATTCAATGTCAGTGGTTATTCAAGAGATGCAACTTAACACTGAGATCCTATCTCATTCTAGAAAGACTGGTTATCATCAAGAAATCAACCAATAACAAATGCTGGAAGGACTGTGGGGAAAAAGGAACCCTTCTCCACTGTTGGTGGGAGTGTACACTAGTGCAACCACTGTGGAAATCAGTGTGGAGATTCCTAAGAAAACTAGGACTAGAGGTCTCATTCAAATCAGCTATTTCCTTTCTGGGTATCTTTCCAGAAGAATTAAAAACATCATAACACAGTGATATATGTGCATCCATGTTTATAGCTGCACAATTTGTCATAGCTGTATCTTGTCATAGCTATATCTTGGAAACAACACAAGTGCCCATTAACCAAGGAAATGGTTAAAAAAATGTGGTCTTTTTATACAACAGAGTTATTACTCAGCCACGAACAAATATAAACTTGAGACTCTTATAGGTAGGTGGATATAATTTGAGAATATACTTGTAAATGAAATAAATCAGACTCACATATGTAAACATAACATTGTCTCCCTGGTGTGAGAAACTGAAAGAGTAAATAAGTTCCAAAATGTGCTATAGCTATTGTGAAATGGGAAGAAATCTTTCAAAAGGAAAGAGGGACTATGGTGAGGAAAAGGGAAAAGAAAAAATACATGATAGTTATACTACTAGTTTTCCTTAGTTCATTGAAAAGAAAGGTTTGTGCTAATGTCATTTGGAGAATTGTAATACCCAGATCTTATACTCTGAGTAACTAATTTGAAGATAACAATAAGCAATGTATTATCATTATTCTTCTATTTTGTTTTGAAATTTTATGTTTTCTTTAAAACAAAAATATGTAATTTATTTATAAAATATATCTTATAATCTAGTTTGTGTAAGGGAGAAAATAAGAAAAGGGGTCACTGATGGTGCAAATGTTAGAAATATTTTTGTTTTTTTATTTTTAGATTCTTGTTACTGTGTTGACCTGTTTCCAAAACCATAAGGGAATGCAAAGTCCAGGCTGTAGAGCGCCATACCCCAATACAGTATTTTCAGAACTGTTACTGTACAGCGACCGGATATAATCTCTAATTCTGACTGATTTGGTTTCCCATGAATATACCCAAGGAGATTCCAAAAATACAGAAAAGGAATTAGTGCTGACTGATGCACTAATGCCAGCAGCCAAGAGGAGTTTCTACTACATAAGGCAGAGGACGTAAAACAGCAACTCACACAAAGATGAGAAATGTAAAATGCAAAGAGCCGAAATAGAAATCCACTGAAAAGGAATAAAGAACAGAATGGGTGTGACAGTGTCACCACCACTCAAGATTTATCCCCTGAAAAGTGTCCTAAAGCCCTTTTTATCTGTTGTCTTATGGTAGCTTCCAGTCACAACCTCTGTGTGTGCATCAGTTTTCTCATCTCTGTGACCAAACCCTTCAGGAAATCAACTTAAGGAAGAAAGATGTACTCAGGCTCACGGTTTTACTGTTTTCAGTCCGTGGTCATTTAACTCCACTGGTTCTGGGCGCACGGTGAGCCAGCTAGCTCATCATGGCGGGCGCATGTTATGGACCCAAGTCATTCGTGGAAGACAGGAGGCAGAGGAAAGGGGAAAGCCCCTGAGAGGAAGGGGCAGGGCCAGGTGTAATCCCCAGGGCCATGCCCTCATGATCATCTCCCTTTGAGTAGGCCTCACCTCCTATTTCCATCACCTCCCAATAATGCTGCCACATTATGATCTTATCGATGGGCTAACCCACTTGTCCCTCAGTTAGCAACATTCCTTCTTCATTGCTTCCATGTTTAACACCACACCTGTCCACCTCCGCCCGTTACGCTTATTGCCTGTGGCCCTTCATATGTCAGATCCAATAGCAACTGGCAACCTCGACACAAGTTTGTTAAGGGGCACGCTCATCTTTTAGGGTAAAAAGACAATCATTAAAAGCTGATATCTTACTTTTACTTGCCTAATTCAATTTTTAATCCTCCTAAGTTTATGTAGGAAAATCATTGCCCTTGAAAAGAATACAAGAAAAGGAAACAAGAAGAAAATAAGAACTAGACAGTCATGCTTTCCTTGGTAATCTGCAGGTGATTTATTGCTTACCCAAGTGGGCAGTTAATGCTAAATCTGTCCACGCTGAGAATGAACTACTGTTGTATAGGAATTGGCCTCCCACCGAAAATAATTGGAAGACTGGACAAAAACATCATTTCAGGTATTGGATAATAGTCAATTTAGGGCTGCAAATAGGATGGGGAAATTCAGAGATGTCTAGCTGGTCCTTTGGCTGCCTTCTTAGTTGTACAGATGTGAGGTGAACCACTAGAAAGAACCACAAGAAAGCAACAAATGAAACAACTTCCAGAGGTTATGAAAGACAGGAACAGCCCGTGCTTTGACCAGCTGAGACGGCAGATTGGTACTATGTGGAGTCCTGGCAGTGGAATGATGGCTTGTCCACGCCCAAGAGTGCCAACTGAGTTTCCAGGAATTTTGAGAATTCTTAGATCTTGGTAGATTGAGACTGTCCACAGCAGGAAGTTGGCAAATGCTACAAAAAGGGATTTATGTATTTATTTATTTTGTGAAGAACATTTACTCACCCCTAGCTGGGCATTGGGTTGTTTTTAGCAGAATCATGTTTTAGCAGTAAGGGTAAATTAATCCCAGAACAAAAATCTGCTCTGAACCTACCTCAACAAAGCTTAAAAGCAACCTTCAAAATGACCAAATTAATCTATAAATTACTTAACTTCAGCTAAGCTCCAGGAATTTTGTGCATGTGTGGTACTGGGGGATGAGCCTAGGGCTTTGCCCTGAGCTACAACCCCAGCCTCTTTTAGATTTTCATTTTGAGACCAGGTCTCAGCAAGTCACCAAGTTGCCCAGGCTGGGCCCAAACTTGTGATCCTCCTGCTTAAACCTCCCACAGTGCTGGGATTACAGGTATATGCCAACGTGACTGGCTATATAATTTGAAAAGTAACAAAACAAAACTAACTCTTAATATGACAGTATTCATAATAATAGGAATAGCCTTACACAAATTTGTTTTTCAGAAATCTGTTCAAAGAAACAAAACCAATAAAACAAACACCCCTTTCCAAACAAAACCAGGGGATTTCACTGAATTCTACAAAACATTTAAAGACAAAATATAGTAAATCCAAGTCTATACACACTTTTGCACTAATAGAAGATGACGAAGTATTTGCTAATGCAAAATGCTATGAGAGTAGCATTACTCTACTGTGAAAATCCAACAAGGACATTACATGACAAGGAAACTGCAGATCAATGCCCCTCCTGAACACAGACACAAAATCCTCAGCGAAATATTAGTAGAAGGATAATAATATAACACAGCCAACTGTAGTTTATCAAAAGAGGACAATGTCATTTTAACCAATTCAAAACCAATACATATAATTCATCTAATTAGCTCATTAGTGAAAGAAAACAAATGTAAGAATTTCTACAATTACAGTCCACATTTTGTAAAATCCTGGAAAAGGTAAAATTTCCATGGTGAGAAACAGGTCACCGTTGTGTGACCTCGGGGCAGAGGAAGGTGACTGGATATGCAGGGCCACAGGAAAACTTTGGGGTTAATGGAAAGGTTGCATTTCTTGAGAGTGGAAGTAGTTATGGGCTATGACAAAATTTATCAAATTGTACTCATAAAATTGGTGATTTTCGTTGAATGTAAAATAGACCTCAGTAAAGCTTATTGGGAAGTTTTTTGGTCCAAATCAGCAAATGTTCTCATGACAAAAGTGGCTTTGAACTCCTTTTGTTTCCTTCCTTTTTAGCTCAGGATACTACTTTATCAGTACACATGAGCGCTGCAAGGTTGGTCACATGCCTTGCTTTCCACAACCAGAAGGGGGCGTCAGTGAGAGTTTACTAGTGGGCATCTCAGGAGGTCAATGTGGTCCTCCAGCCTCTGCAGTGGGGGAGTGGGGGGGAGGCTTTGATGTGGTGGTGCGGTTCTCTCCTTCCTTCCCTTACTTTGTCCTGTAGGTGACTGTGTAAGCTGGGGTCTCCTGACACATTTTCTTTAAGTTCAATTAAGAAATAACATATCACCATTAAGTCAAGAACTGGGCATAGGAGTCAAAAGACCTGATTTTAAAGACAGATTTTGTATGATACTAAAGAATCACATAAATTCCTTCATCTCTCTTGGCTTCAGAATCACCCTTCTTAAAATGAGGATGGACAATGCCTAAAGTGCTTCCATTGAAATCTGATTCCTTACTTTCCAGAAGAAAGCGCTACATGGCTCCTACTCTTCTATCAAAGAAACTAAAATAATTCATCTGCCGTCTGTATAACTTCAAAAATCGGGTCGGTAATACTGGAGTCCCCAGTGACATTCATCTACATTAGTACATTTCAAATACAGTAACAGGTCTCAGTTCTCTTGATTTCTCAACTCTCCAAAATAGAATTAAGGATAAGGAAATAAACTGGAGAACAAGGAAGGGCAGAGGGGCCACAAAAAAAATGTACTCACTACTTTGAGCATTGTCCTAAAAGAAGGAACCTGGAGACTGACATGGGGTTAGCTCCTTGGACGTTTTACATCTAAACCTAATAAAATGATCTTGTTTGTTTTTAAACCAATTATAGATTATCAGTAAATTTAAAAGTACATTGGCAAACCAATTACAAGGGAGGAGACAGAAGATCCATAAAAGACAGGTACAATAAAACACAAATGATTCTAGTGCACAAAATAAATTGGGCTGTAAACACAGTTTAATGAGTCCTTGGGGAGCTACTGTGTTGAGGCCAAGTGCAATTCCTGATTGTCATTACTGTTCTCTTCTGTTTTAAGAGACGGCCTCTCTCCCATCCAGAAAACTTTCCAGAATGCCTCAGCCTTTGTGACTGTGGAAAGCTGATGTTTACTATGGCATTTTATTTTACAGCTTTTCCGCAAGTGTAAATGTTGTGTCCTCAGCAACACTGAAGCTCCTGGAGGGGAGGACACTGCTCTTTAAATTCCATCCGGCCATCTGCATCCATGCCACGAGAACAAGATTGCATCATTCCATGGGAATCAGAGAGCCCAGGACACAGAGTGGGGACTCGGCTAATGTCATCCTGTGAGTGACTGGGGTGCGCTATGCAATTCAAGACATGGTCACATTAATGTGGATCTAGGGAGCTTTTTGCCTTTTTCTAAACTGTATTAAATGGTAGGATGCCATCCTTTGGCAATTTGCAAATCTTTCTGCCTGCATAATTAGTACCTGAAATGCCACTAATTCCCAATGAGTTTTTCTGATTGCCCTCCCAAAGCCTGACAGATGCTCCTCAGTGCCATGAAGAGCGGCTCCCGCGGTCACACAGCCTTCCTCTCTTCTGTCCTCAGGGTACCCTTCCCGCTTTACACTGAGCTCTGCTGTCACTCCCGTCACTGATCTCCCTGAAACACTTCTCTGACCTCTGACCCCTGTTTGGCGTGAATCATTTATAGGTTGACTTTAACATTTGCATGTTATTCTCTCTTTACTCCTTCTGTATTCACATACACATAACTGTTTTAGATTGCATATTGTAGAGTGTTGGAAGGGTGTGTCTTTGTAATTCCTTTTACAACTCCCAAAGAACCATTAGGTGCTTAAAAACACCTTAAGATATGTGAATTAGAGGTTGAAGGATTCAAACACTTCCAACGGGTTGTTTTCATTGGACGCTTTCCAATAACAAAAGATTTTCAAATGGAAAAAAAGAGTGTATTAATTGTGATTGACTGTTCTGTAGAATTCTGGGAAGACCAACACGTCTACTGTGTACCTCCTACTCAGCTAACACAGGCTCTAGCTAGGGTTGCCAAGACAAGAGAACTCACCAGACACATAGGCATTCCCCTATTCAGTCTTACTATAACTTGATATCACAACAGAACACATTTGGAATCCTAAAAAAATTTAAAATATGAAAAGAATTATTCATATTCCCTTTACCCTGGCAAGACCATTCATAGTAAATACAGTAAAACCTCAGTTCACAAAAGCTTCTGTTTACAAATATTTTGGTTCCCAAACAAAAGCACTCAGCAAAATTTTGTTTCTGTTTGCAAATTCTGCATTGGGTGACAGACATGACCACAGCCATCTTCCCCACACAAACACAAATGCAAACACCTTTCCCAGGATCATAAAACAAATTAAGTTCATAGGCTGATGAACCACTGTACCTTAGAAAAGTTAATTTGGTGGCTGGGTAGAAAACAGTCTCTGCCCTGGAAGACTAAAATCCTGGCAGGAGAGGCAAGAACCATACACTTAAAGTGACTACAAAACAAATTGTGACCATGCATAACAAGTGTTGGGTGAATCATTTGCAAAGAAGGAAATAGGGGTTATAGGATGTTTGTCATCAAAAATGCCTCGAGATACTATACCCAAAGTATGAGAAAATGTCTAGCAACCAAAGTCCTGGGGCCTGCCTGTGAGAACAGGTTGTTGGGTACAAGCCTCCCCCTTTCCACTTCCTACCTTCTGGTCTCTCTCTGTAATCTCCTTTGTACATGGAAGCTTCTCTTACTGCTTCTTTGCCATCTCATGCTGCAGCCACTGTGGGCCCAAAAAAGGCCAAGCAGGTGGGGCTGCCAAATAGACTTTTAATCTTCCAAACTCTGAGCTCAATAAGCCTTTCCTTTCCATAAAGTACCTAGCCTCTGACATTTTGCTATAGCAACAAAAAATGGACTAATACACCACACAACCCTCACTTTGTCTTACCCCTTTCAATGTAAGGAGTATGGCCATAAACATGCTTTAGGGTCTAAGACCTGGGATGGAAAAAATGGAAAGCATTGTGGGTTTATTCAGCATACCAGTTAGACTCCCCACTATCCAGATGTTCAAGCTAGGAGGCTGTGTAAGGAAGCCAAAGTGTTTTTAATAAGAGGACTTTCACCCACCGCTTAACAATCAACCTCATTCAGGTTTGACGTTTAGCTTTGCCCTTTGTGTCAACATTTTTGTGGGCCAGTCTTTTCCTGATCATTACAAACATTAGCACCATGCCAACTGGTTTCAAAAGAAAATTAAAACTCTTATTAAGTCTATAAAGTCAACCACATCAGCATCAAAGGACTGTTCAATCACATGTATAACTGTTAATAAATGAAGAACAGGTAGAAATAAAACAGTGGAAGAAGAGAAAATGGCAAGGATGGTGATGTAAATTTCTTCAGAAAAGAATGGTCTGAGTACCTAAAATTATGAGAGGCCCTTGGGAAAATCTATAAAATTATTGAATATTTCCCAAAAATCATTATCTTTGTAATATGAAACTAAAACAAGAAGTAGAGACCATCATGTCTGTTTGATAGAAAAAAGAAATCTCCGACTTCAACTGAATGTGAATAGATATACTGCTTTCTGTTCATTCTGAGAATGAAAGAGTTTTGATTTAAATGCGCATCTCCAAAAATAAGAAAATCTTACTTAAGATAAAGTCTGTATTACTTTTTAATTCAGACATAAGTTCCGGATGTACAGTCAAATTTTGCAGCCAATGATGAAGGCCACCCATAACTTCAGAAATGAATCCCTGAGGCCCAAAAGATCAGCAGTCATTCAAAAGCTCACACCTGAACTAAGTCACTTAGCACTCCCATCACGCAGAGATTGCTAATCTCTGTGCAAAGAGAAGAATCTGCCTTGTACTTAATGTAGCTTTTCAGTCCAGGTAAGAATCTGATGGCACAAGAAGAAGTAAAGGATACTGAAGGAAGATCTTATGGAAGATCAAATAAAATTTGTTTTCCCTTCACTTTAGCTAATGAACTGACATGTCTAAAATGGATCCTAATCCCAAACGTACATTCCAGGGATAAGACGTGCCCATTTTAAAGTATGTTCTGATGCAATTAAGAGATGCTCTTAAGATAGGGATTAATTTTAATTATTCTGTGTGGGTTCTTTTTAAGAGAGAGAGTGCATGGAAGAAACCATCATGCCTGCTGCCTGATTCTTCCCAGGAGTGATGATACAGAGCTACAGGGAGTTTCAAGGTGTTATGACCTGAATCGTTGTGCCCCCTAAAATTCACACATTGAAGCCCTCACCCTCCAACATAATGGTATTTGGAGGAGGAGGCTTTAAAAGGTGATTAGGTTTAAATGAGGTCAAAAGGGTGAGCCTCTGTCTTAATCTGCTCTATTAAAATACCTGAGCATGGACAATTTATTAAGAATGGAAATTTATTTTCTTATAGTTCTAGAGGCTAGAAGACTAATATCTAAGTGTCTGTTGGTTTGTTGCCTGATAAAGGTTCACTATCTACTTCCAAGATGATGCCTTGAATGTGGCTGGGGCAGGGAGATACTGTGTCCTTACACAACGAAAAGCAGAAAGCAAAAGAAGCAAACACCTTCCATCGAGACCTTTGATAAAGCCACCTAATCACATGCACAAAGGAGGGGTACTCCTGACCTAATCGCCTCTTAGAGGCTCCACCTGTTAATAGCATCCTGCTGGGGACACTTGATTTTAGAAGGGACACAGTCACACTATAAAAGCTCCATGGTGGGATTAGTGTCCTTATGAGAAGAGAAGGAGAGACCTCAGTGTGCTTATGCTCTCTTTTCTTCTCTCCTTCTCCCTGCCACGGGAGGATACAGAAGCAGCTGTACACAAGCCAGAAAGCGGGAGCCCTCACAGAACCAAACCTGCCAGGACCTTGATCTTGGACTTCCCAATCCCCAGAACTGTCAGCAGTATATGTCTTTTGCTCAGGTCACCTTGTTTGTGGCATTGTACTAAGGCAGCCTAAACTGACAAAGGCAAAAGTATTACCCAGTGTTCTACAGAAAAACAAAACTAATAGGATGTCTGGAAATAAACAGAAAGAAATTTATTCTGAGGGATAATGGAAGCTGAGAAATCCCATCACCAACTGTTTGCAAAATGGGGGAGGCCCAGGCAAGTAGTGGTTTCCTTCCAATCCAAAGCTAGAGGCCTGAGAACAGGGAACTGATTGTGTAAGACCCAGTCCAAGTCTGAAGTCCCAGGAACTGAAAGGTGGGGTAGAGCAAATCATGCTCTGAGTCCAAAGATCTGGGAATCAAGAGTAATTCTGCCCAAGAACAGAAGATGGGTATCCTAGCTTAAGACAGTAAATTCAACCTTCCCCACTTTTTCTTCTGCTCAGGGTCTCTGTGGGTGGAATGAGACCCATCCATATGGGGGCAGATCATCTGCTTCACTCAGATCACCAACTCAAGCACTAATCTCTCCCAGAAACCCCCTCATAGACACACCCAGAAATATGTCTGTTAACAGCTCTCTGGGCATCCCGTAGTTCAGTCCATTTGACCCACAAAATTAACCAAAGTCTCCAAAACATAGCTCATTCTTTTCTAATAGACCAAAATTTCTTATGTAGCCATAAAGGACACATCAGCATCTGAAGCAAAGAAGCTAGGGATATCCTGCCTGACTCAGAAGGACCGGGACTGTTCTGCTCCCATGTCTTTGCAGACAATCCATTGTGCCACCTCCAGGCTGTGCTCTTGGCTCTGGGGACTACTAGTTTTATGACTTTGGTCTCCCCAGGAAATAGCTCTTAAACCTAACTCTGTGACAGTCTAAACAACACACACTGAGGCCTCTGCTCTGCCATAAGGAACACAGCAAGAGAACAGCTATGTGCTCACCCTTGGTCATTTTAGAGAGAAGGAGAGAAAGGAAAGGTACCCTTAGACCATCAGGTCTTACTCAGACCTCCCCACTGTCTAGGCCACAAACTCAGCTTTACTTGCTGTTTCACATGCAAAAGGAAAACCCAGCTGTCTTTCCCCCTGATGAGGATGTCCTTGGTGAATTTACTGTGGCAACCAAAGGAGCCCAGATTAGGATGCTAGAAGGTGAATTTCCTTAGTAGTCAGGTACAGCCTGATCATGGTGATTCTCACATTCCCCTGGGCATAGCTGTCCTCACCTACAGCACCCAAGAGCTAGCAGCATTTTCAGGCAATTGGCCTGTTTCCCTGATGGTCCTGTCTTATCCATCTTCTCACTTATGGCCTTCGAGGACCACCTGAGACCCCAGGAATGATCCACACTATTCTTCTTTGGAATGCCGCTAAAAAGTGGCTCCCAGTAGGGCTCCCGTGTCACCTTCATGGTAGTGGCTGGCATGTTAAATCACCTGTAGATAAGCCGTCAGCACAAGGCTGGAGTGTATCCAACAAGTTTCGCTGTCTCATCCCTCTGTTACTCTCACCGACTCAGCTCCCTCCACCTGCTCTGCTTCCTGGCCCTCGTAAACAAAGAAGCTTTGCCCCACCAAGGCCTTCTGCCATGAGGTTTCTGCTAGAAAGCTTGCAGGCTGCACTGACACCAAGCGCTAAATTCGACTCCTCCTTCTTTAAGTGTAGATGTTGGGCACTGTGTCTCAGCGGCGGGGAAGCTGACTAATATAATACAAAGCCTATGGCTGTGGCTGCTCCCCAGGATCTCAGCAGGCCCAGGTGGAAGACCGGGTGAGGTGTGCACAGATTCACCTGAAGACATTTCTGTTGAAGCTGAGTGGACTCAGGGCCTATGATGGGTACTTTCATTTGAGATTCTACATTTTTAAAAAAAAAAATTTTTTTGGTACCAGGGATGGAACTCATGACCTCGCACTTGCCAGGCAGGTGCTTATGCCTCTGAGCTAAATCCCCAGCCCTAAAAATATTTTTCATTTTTAAAATTATTTCAAATTAGTCTATTTCAGATTAGATTATTTCAGGAAGTAACCAGATGTCCATCCAGTGTGAGTGTTTGCAGTTACATGTAAAATCCCCCCAAATCACTTACCCTCAGCTTCAGAACTCCCCCACTGTGCCAGGGAGGTCTTCTGTTGGGATCACATCTCTGCTGCACGTCTCTCTCTGCATGACCACTCCTCCTCCTTCCATTCATAAGTGTTAATCCCCAACTCTGTGCCCTGACCATTGCTGTATCTGTGTCCATGCCACGGCTGGGGCCCAACTTGCAACACTGGCCAAAGGAACAAAGGGCAAGATCTGTGATCTGAAGACTCGGTTTATCTAGAAAGGTCAAATGTACACAGAAAGAGAAATAATAATAGTAAAAGACAGATTGCAGGTTATAGACCTGTTGAAGGTTGACGCATTGTTCATTTGAATATTTTCAGAGCTCAGCTACAAACCTAGTTCTCATAACTGTGGAGTGGATGAGTCCTCCCAAAGGCTTGAGAATTGAGCAGGCTTGATTAAAAATGCAGCAATGTTCAGAAATGGAAGCTAGAAAGGTGATTGGATCACAAAGGTGCTGACCTCATCAATTGTCCATTGATGACTTCATGGCTGAATGGGCTATTGTGAGGTGGGGCCTGGAGGAGGAAGCAGGCTACAGGAGTGGGTGGGGTGTAACTTTTAAGGGCTTATGTCCAGGTGCCTTCCTTGAGACCTTTCTGGCTTCCATGAGGTGGGCAACTCTTCCTCCACATGATCGTTTCACTATGATGTTCTGTCTTGCCTCACACCAAAAATAAAGGAGTCAGCATAACTTGCCCTGAAACCTCCAAAACAGTGAACCAAAGTAAACTTTCCTCCCTTTAAGTTGCTCTTGTCTGGTATTTTATCACTGTCATGGAAAGCTATCACATAATGGCAGATGAATAGCATAATCATCATTCATAAGAAGGACTATCAGAGTTGAGAGGAACACTAGTTCACAGTGTAGTTTTGCAATGCTAGGAGAGGAAAGAGAGAGAGAAGGAGGGAGAGAGAGAGAGAGAAGAAATCTTGCATGTAAAAGAGATCTCAAAGAATCAAGGCCAGATTAAGAAGAAATTTGGCTATTGGTCTAGAGTGCAAATCTACATAAGCCACTAAACTAGCATCAGAACTGTAACAAAATGAATAATGGTATGAGTTTGCACATCTATGATTCTCTGAGGGATGGCATTAGATGTGATTAGAAGCACAACTCTGCACCCTCAGACTACTGAGATGCAGGAAAATCCCAATGGTGCATGTGAAAATAACAACACAACACCTGGCTTCTTTCTGATTAGGCAGGCCTATGTAAGTGCAGAATGGGTGAAAGCTAAATGGCTCAAGAGGGCAAAGTGACTGGAGGCTCTACCACCATTTTTCTTTCTCTGATTTTGCCTATGCCACTCCCCTGAATAAATGTTGAAAAAACATTTTTAAAAAATGTCCAAATATTAGCCTGTTCTGAATACTTTCTTGTTTCCATTCACCACAGATGGAACACAACTGGGAAGAGGAAGATATTTAACACAGTAAGAAATTCGTAGACTAAAAACCAAAGGATGGAAAACAATACCTCATGCAACAAAAACATGACAAAAAGCAAGAGTAGCTACACAACTTTCTGACAAAGTGAACTTCCAGACAAGATTGTTCAGAAGAGGTAAAGAAGGTCAGTACATATTGCTTAAAGGAACAATTCAACAGGAAGAGATAGTAATTATTAATATATATGCACCAAACAACAGTTCAACCAACTCCATAAAACAAGACATAAAAGATCAGATAAACATAAACACAATGATAATAGGGGAACTTCAGTACCCACTATCACAAATAGCCAGATCAACTAAACAAAAAAATCAACAAATAAATGTCAGAGGTGAACAAAACTATCAAACAAATGAACTTAATAGACATATATAGAGTGTTTCACCCAACAACAATAGAATACACCTTCCTCTCAGTAGCAATTGGACTTTCTCCAAAATAGATCAATACCAGCCAATAAACTATGCTTAAGTAAGTGCAAAGAATCAAAATTATGCCATGTATATTATCAGATCATAGCACAATGGAACTAGAAATCAATGGCACAAGACACACAGAAAGTTTTCAAATGCAAGGAAACTAAGCAATACTCCTGAATAATCAGTGGTTCACAGAAGAAATCATGGGAAAAAATAAGACAGCTCCTAGAATTAAACTAGAAGGCCAGCACAATATACCAGAATTTATGGGACACAATGAAAGTCATCCTGAGGGGAAAGTTTATAGCTGTAAACATCCATATCACAAAAATAAAATGAGTCCAAATAAATAACCTACTAATGCACCCACTACAAAAGAAAACAAACAAAAAAATACAAAGCTAGGATAAGAGATAAAATTGTAAAGAACACAGCAGAAATCAATGAAATGGAAACTAAAAAAGTAGCACAAGATCAATTAATTGAAAAGCTCAATCTTCAAAAGAATAAATAAAATAGACAAATGCTTAGCCAATCTTACAAAAAAAGGAAAAAAAAACCAAATCAACAAAGTTGGGGAAAGAAATGTGAAATCACAACAGACACTGCTGAAATCCAGAAGATTATTAGCAACTATTTCACAAACCTGTGCACCAACAAATTGGAGAATTCAAAAGAAATGAATAGATTTCTAGATGCATATGAATCATCAAAACTGAACCAAGAAAATATATAATAAACCCTCAATAGTCTAACAATAAGCAATGAAATTGAATTAGTAATTTTTTTTAAAAAACCTGCTAAGAAAATCCAGGTTCTGAGAGATTCACTGCTGAAGTCTACAAAAAATTCAGGGAAACTCTAACACTTATACTCTTAAACTTCTTAATGAAATGAAAAACAGAAAAGTACTCCCAAAGTCATTCCTGGAATAACATTACTCTCATTCCAAAATGAGACAAGAATCCAACAAAAAAAGATAACTACAGTCCAATCTCATCAATGAACATAGATGTAAAAATCCTCAACAAAATACTGGCAAACAAAATATAACAAATCCTCAAAAATATCATACCTCATGACTATGTGGGCTTCACCCTAGGGATGAAAGAATGATCCAACATTAGCAAATCAATAATGTAATACCTCACATAAAAATGCAAGGACAAAAATTACAAGATCATCTCAATGGATGCAGAAAATGCCTTTGACAAAATCCACTAATGAAAAACAACCTGAATAAAACAGGCATGAAAGTACCTTATCTTAATCTGATAAAAAGCCATTTATGGCAAACCTTTTGCCAATAACATATTAAAAAGGAAAAACAGAAAGACTTCCCTCTAAAGTCAGAAGTAAGACAAGGATATCCACTATCACTATTCCCACTCAACATAGTACTTGAAACAGCACAGATACCAGGAAAGATAAGGAAATACAAATGATATGTACAGGAAAGGAAAAAGTCAAATTATCATTATTTGCAAGTGAGATGATCATCACGCAGAAGACTCACGGCATTCCACAAAAGATGCCTAGAATTAATAACCAAATATAGCAACACACAAAAATCAGTAGTGTTCCTGCACACCATAAGGAGTTCACTGAAAAAGAAATCAGAAAACAAAACCATTCACAATGACATCAAGAAAAATTAAATACTTAGGAATTAACCTAACCAAGGAAATGAAAGGCTTCTACAATGAAATCCACAGTTTTCTGAAAACAAAAAAGAAGATTGAAAAGAATATCAGAAAATGGAAAGATATCATAGTCAAAATGGCCATACTCCCAAAACTGATACACAGATGTAATGCAATCCTAAGCAAAATACCAATAACATTCCTCACAGAACTAAATTGATATGGTACCAGAAGAGATCCAGAATATCAAAAGCAATCCTGGATAAGAAAGAGCAAACTGAGGGCATTGCAATCGTGGATTTGAAATTACATTACAAAGCTACAGTGATCAAATCAGCATGGTACTGTCACCAAAATAAAACAAAGGATCAGTGGAGCAGAATAGAGGAAGCAGAGATGGCCCCAGGAAGATTCAGCTGTTTGATCTTTATCAAAGGCACCAAAAGCATACACTGGAAGAACAATAGCTTCTAGAAGAAATGGTTCTGGGAAAACTGGCTCTCTACCTGCAGAAGATTGACTCTAGACCCATATATCTCAGCATGTACTAAATGAAAATCAAAATGGATCAAAGATCTACATATTAAAACAGAGACACTTAACCTGCTAGAAGATAAAATAGGTAAAACTGTTGTAGACATAGGTGTAGGCAAATACAGAGCTAGGGTAAAGTTGTCACAGTGGTAATTTATCATCTTTCTAAGAGTTCCCAAACCAGGAGAGCAAACAAACAAGACATTCATGCACTATAATTTTGCAGTTGAAGGACTTTCAGGGCCATCTCAAATGGAATTGGTTCAATTCTACAGGATATAAAAAGCTACCGTCAAGGGGTTCTGAAAAGTAAATAATACCAAATGAACTGGAGGAAGAAAGATAAGCTTAAAGAATGACCACAAAGACTATGAATTTCTTAAGGTTTTTTAGGAGGGGGGCTTTTTTATCTCACAGCTTTGACCTGAGAGGGCACAAAGTTGGTAAAACTTCACAGAGGATGCAGCTGGCACACACACCAAGAGAAATCTGTTTCAGACCAGAAGAAAGGGTAAATGACCCTGTGTGCCAGAAAGTATGGAAGAAATCCCCATGCCCACCCATTCTCTTCCACCCTTTCCCCATGCCAGCCTCTGTCACAGAGCTCTACCATCATCACAGTGACAGCAGTGGCATGGACACATAGAGCATGGGGGAGAAGCCCCTGTCATCCTGAGAGAGGAGGCAGTTCTCATCTATGTTTCTCTGCACCCCCAGGGTGGATCAGTCGCATGGAACTTTGTGACATCACAGTAGAGAAGAGGAACTAACATTCTTCAGGAGATTTTGACTGGAAGAACCAGGAAAAAACCCCATGGGATCAGAGTGAAGGTGATTTTATAGAAAAGGCATTTGGAGAAGCAGGTATAATTCTATTTATGAGCCATCTTACACCCTGGGTTCACCACTGAAATTCATATCCATGGAGTGGACCTAAAGAAACATTATAAAGACTTTGAGAACTGAACTATAATGTAAACTATGACCTCATCAAGACTAAATGCCTGGGAACAGATCTCACACCTGCCAAACACTTTAAAAACTAAACTGGACTTTGGGAGCCTATCCAGAGAGGGTGAACAGACCTTGAAAACATAGGGTTGACTGCCTGATGACACAAAAAAAATTCACAAGATGATTTCAATGGGACTCAAAACCTTGCAACATAGTGTTGAAAGTATTCAAGATATCTAAAATCATTCAACATGTTAACATGTTTAAAATATTGGTGAAAATATCTCAACTTCTCAAGAAAAGACATTAAAAGATGACAATTTGGAGGTGGCTGAGGTGCTGAAATGATCAGGAAAATCTTTAAGGAGTATAACTATCTATGAAATACAGACAATACATTGGTCAAGTTTTCATTCCTAAGACAAAACTTCTGATATACAAAGCTGAAAGGAGAAAGGTTTATTTTGGTTATGGTTTCAAATGTTTCAGTCCATAGTCAGCTGGATCCAAAACAGAAGCATCATGGCAGAAGGACCTGGTGGAGGAAATTTGTACATCTCATGGCAGCTTTGAAACAGAGATGACTGTAAAGAGAGCCAGAAAAGAAATGGCCAGTGACTAGATATAGCTCCCAAGATCACGCCCCCATGACCCACCCATCCAGACATACCCAGATGTGTGTTTGGCTAATTTCCTAGATATTTCTCAACTCAATCAAGTTGACAGTCAAGATTAATTATCACAGGTATATAATTTTGCCAGGAATATAAAAGACACTCTAATCAATAGAGAGAAAATACTTTTTTTAACTTCTAGGAAGATGGGCAAAGCAGTAAGCAGAATCCAGACAGTGGTAAATAACAACTTGAAGAAGAAAAGAAGCAGAGAGGTGGACCTCTGGGGCCTAGGAAGGATCTGAAGAGAAAACTAGATCCTGCAGAGAAAGTGAAGAGGCAAATGTCAACACAAAAAAAAGAAAGAGGAAAGCTGCACTTTCTACCCAGCTCCCAGATCAGGGCATGAGAGAGGAGGCTCAAATCTACAGAGACACAGGGCAGGTGACTCCAGAGGCCCCCAGGGGAAAATGTGCCAGTGAAACTGGTAGATGCTGTGCTCTACAACAGCTAGTGAATGACTCCAGTCCCAGTGACTGCCATGTCCCCTGGAGAGGGTACTCGGTCCAGTGCTATGTTAGCAAGGGGCCAACTGAATCTGAGACTCGGAGCAGCCCTGGGTTCTTCATCTGAGGGCTTCCAGTGTCCAGATCTCACAGGGACTGGGTAAGGGACAAATGCAGGAGATATGCAGGGTCAGGGAGCCATTGTTAGGACAGAGAGAGACTCCCAGAGTACTGTAGACTGAATGACTCTAACTCCAGCCCCATGACCAGAGGCCAAGATCCCAACCTGAACTTCTGTGAACTTGAAAATACCACAACCAGCACCCTGCCCTAATCCTATTGCAGGTTCACTAGGATTGCCAGCACAGATCTGAGCTCTGACTACCTCCTTTGTCTACTGGCAAGAGCAGAGGCACACCCTGAAATAGACACTACCTCAAAAATGTAGCCTTGAAATCATAAAGAAGCCTCTCTCTCTCTCTCTCTCTCTCTCTCTCTCTCTCTCCCACTTTTGTTCCCCTTCTCTCTCACTTCCTTCCTCCCTCCTCCCTCTCTTTTTCTCTCTGCTTTCAGTTTTGTTCATTTGCTTGTTTTGTTGTTCATTTGGTTTTTGTTTTGTTTTATTTGAGTGTGAATACTGCTTTTTAGTTTTATTGGGTTTTTTTGTTCTTGCTTTGTTTTGTCCTTTCTTTCCCTCCTGTCTTCTTTACCAGTTTCCCAAGGCTTGAGTAATATTCATTTGTCCCTCATCCTTGCTTCTGATCTCTTTCTTTTATTTCTTTATTTTTTTCTTCTTATCACTTTTACATTTTCTCCCTTTAAGGTAAAATCACTCTACTGAGTGAATATTTCTGTGTATAATTTTCTGATTTATCTTCAGTCTTGTTATATAAGTACTGTACTTATGATTAAAAGTGGCAAATTAGCTCTTTGGGACCCGAAACTCCCGGACCCATAGAGTGGCCTGGGCTGTTTGGATCGAAAGTCTGCGCAGACCTGCATCTCGGCCTGACTCTTTGGGGCTGGTAGGCCCGCCCTTCATCCGCAAGGAACTGCCTGGAGATCGGCATCTGGGCCAGGTCTGTTTGGGCCCGTAGCCCCGCCCTTCACCCCCAGGAAGTCTCCCAGAA